>JBBPOD010000866.1:0-13441 GCA_038091255.1 Tylopilus intermedius | reverse complement strand
GTAAGATCTCTGCGAATAAATAGATGGGAGTCTTCACTCACCGAGGTTTCAACAGCGGAAACGGTAGACAGCATCACAAGCGGTGGGACTCGGACCCCACAGGCTATTCGAAACAGTAATGGCAGAGAGCCAGATAGCATGTTCGGTGCCACGCTCGCTACGACGGCGAGGCAGGAAGTTCTGAATGATCACGCGAACATCAATGCGGCTGTTACCAGAAGTGCTCCCCAGGCCATCCGCGGAGGTCCGAACTCCAGCGCCAGGCTCGCAACAGTAATGCCGGCAATCGTCCGAGCCAGCCTAGGTGGCCAACTTGAGTACCGTTCCGCGGTATTGACAGTGTTCAGGCCTGAGGGTGATTACTCGCAAAAGAGTGTTGTTGCAGGAACTATGCCGAAGTCAGGCTGTAGGAGATGCTGTTGAAAGTGTTACTAGTAAAACTTCGGATGAGTCAGTCATGGTCTACGTCACTTTACAACACGGTAACTGGAGTACAATGTATCACGTCGCTGCTTCCGAGTCGCATGTGGTTGGTTGATCAAGTGGGATGCGGGCACGAGGACACTGAGGGGAGAAGAGGAACGCGGATATAGCTTGAGGACGAGGATCCACGCACATGTCCATATGGGCTTGGATGCTCCGAAAGTACAAATTGGCGATATTGCGGCGGTGACGGTGAATCGGGGCGAGGAAAGGCACCCACAACGAGCGTCGTTGTTGTACATGCGCCAGGAGGGCACTGTCATCATTGTCGTGGACGTGGAGTCGTCGTGTCGTTGTCGTTGTCGTCGATGGTACCGCTGTGGTTGTTGACTGCCGGCTACAGTAACGGCGAGCGGAGCAAAAACGAGTGGGCACCCTGGCAGGATGGGGCGATATAGAAAGGAGGATGGCACCAGGGCGAGCATCGTCATGGTATGTGTCCTGGAAGGACACCGCATGGGCGAAGTCAGCTCTGGCAGACTCGCTGGATGGACGAACAAACGCAACGGCTGGAAGGACACCGCACGGGCGAGATCAGTTACGAGGGGCGTGTTGGATGGGCGAATGAACGCACCGGCTGGAAGGACATCGCACTCTCAGAGGAATTCGCTGGATGGACGGACGAACGCACCCAGTTGAAGGACACTGCACGGGCAAGGTCACCTTTCAGTCAAAGGGTACGGACGTGGCCTTGGGAGACCCGGTTGGGTCAGGACGGATTCAGGGAGGTCGTACAGCGCGACGATGGGCCACGGAGGGTATAGCTGAGATGGAGTATGGCCCGCGCGGCCGAGACCCACCCGCCCTGTCCGATCCGCAAGTGATTGCGCGCATGTGCTTGTAATCAGGAAGTGCACGGTCTCTTTGGATGCATGACACCGTGTCTTGAGGATGGGTGAATTGACCTTGTCCGCGTCGAGCGTGGATCTCGTGGGGTGGTATTCCGCTACCCGTATCACTAACTTCGATCCGCACAGCGATGAACTCCTGTACTGTGCGGCGGGACCACCAACATCTCAACGTCGTCATCGCATACACGCGCACATCGTGATTCCCAGCGACGGTGCTACGGACACAGTATCATCAGCAACGCGCGCACGACGGCGAGACCTCGGTTGAAGCGGGAGCAACGCACATTTTCACGGGGCGATCGAGCAACTTGAGCCACTCGATAGTCGTCGCCAGCTGGTGGATGACCCCAACTGCTCAGGTCGCCAGTCTGAGCATGCAGTAGGATGTCCCCAGAAGGAACGCGATACTTGCGTGAGTGTGTCGGAAATGCAGACGAAACGAGTACAGCCAGCACCAGGGCGAGGAGGGAGCTGCGCCTCTTCAAGAATGGCGTAGCTTGGTCATCCATGAGGCTGATCTGACCTTTGGCGGAGTGCTTGTGAGGCACAGCACGCAAATGCTGTGACAGCCTCGAGGCTTATGGAAATTGTATGTATATACATAATAATGCCTGCACGTCAAGTCGTCCATGGTACCACCTAGGTCAAGGCTCTCAGGATGAACACCACCTCCTCTACGCGCATTTCTAACACGTTCAACATCTCTCGTTTTCTCTCCAACTCTGCCAGCACCTTGCATTCCATTCGTGTCAGAAGATTCTCGTCTCGAGCAACATCCGTCCGCTCCCGTTTCATTAGGACGGCCTTGACGTTGCCAGTGGGCTCCTCTTGCTCCACCTGTCGGCGCACGCCAATGCTGTACAGCGTTTTGTAAAGACTGGCGAGCAGCGCCGAATACGCTTTCGTTAGGTCTACGTGCCTGTAGAAAGAATCTCAGCATGCGAGCAACCGGCAGTCTCATGCCGACCAACCAGTGGTAAAACGTGCGTGTCGGATTGCGGTCTGCGGTCCTTGGAACTTCCTGCGTCGAAGTCAGAGAGTCGGATGAGAGCACAGACAACCAACAGTGGTCAGACGTCCTTGTTGGCCATCATCGCCACCTTGGCTGTCTACATCGATGGAATCGTCAGACTGTCCTCTTTCTTAGCCAAATAGTACCAGTGACTCACATGTTTCTTACACTGACGATCCGTACACCATCATCTCCATGTCGCTCTCGCGTCACAGCTTCTAATCCACGCCTCCTCAACCGCTTACTGATGGCACCGCCCGTCCAGCGTGTAATGATGGTGATCCATCGATCCTCATATTCGCGCGCGAGCTAGAACTGCTGACGGTAGTATCTCGCGTCGGCTCCCGACCTGAGCTCCTTAATATTCTCGATGGGAACTGTAAACGCGTGAGGAAAAAAAGGTGAACATGAGTTCTGCAACACACACGACCGAGGACATACGCACTGATTCTCAATTTCTTGGATTCCCAGATGATCTGCCCCTGATCAGGATCGAGCTTGAACAGGTACGGGTACGTCTGAGACGCCGGACTTTGCGTTCTGCTGGTCTTCTCCTTCTGTCAGCATGGCCAGCTCGTGTTCGTGTGCATGTGCACCAGAGCAGCTGGGACGGTCGTCGTTGTCAGATGTAAAATTGGAGACACGCACATTCGAGTCAGTGAGTCGAGAAAGCGAAGCCGAACTGTCATTCTGAGTAACATGCGATTTCTTAATATGGACTTCACCGTATCGTCGGGCACGTTCATGCTTCAAATTTCAAACCCCTCCGTTGATTCACTTTTTCGGCACCCGGCAATCGCCGCTCACACGAGTATCTATATACTGTGTGCGTAGTTACAATGGAATAGTCTCTGTGGTCCAACGCTGAGAGCTTGAACTAGAAGTCGTTGTGTGAAGCAAGAATTGGTTGGGAAGAAGTACGGACGTGGGGTAGGGGTAATGGTTAAGTATGAAAACAAAGAACTTGAAATATAATCAAAATTCGTAAAATCGGGATGGATCATCGCCGCCCATCGAATCACCGTCTGATTCGTACATTGCATTTCGCAAAAGCTCCGATTCAGACTCATTAGAATCTACATCGGATTCTTCTAGGTATCCCCAGTCCTGCGCGAAGTCGTCGTCGTCATCGGGATCACAGTCGCCGCCAGGCACGGTTCCTGAAGCCAGACTCTGATGCTGGTCAACCGTCAAGGTCACTTTTGAAGCATCGTCGTGAATTCCAGCGCCATCACCCGATCTAATGTTGGGCTTGAGCGCGTGAGAGTGTGTGTAGATGTGCCCGACCCCGAGTCCCCAGTGATATCGCATCATCATGTCACGATCGACAAACCTTCAAATTCTGTCAGCAAACATCAATTCGATTATGGGGCTAATCTCACCGATTGATATAGTATGCTTTCCAGTCTTCCGAGTCACGGGCATTGCGAGAACTTCTTTCACCATCGGGGTGCAATTTCGCATCAGCAAATGAAGGGATGACATGACAGCATCGCAGCACGTCAGAGGGATCAACAAAACCAAAGGCGTCGTCCCGATTCATCGGCACTAATCTTGCCCGGTCGAGCGCGGCGTGCTGCCAACCAGAAGGTTCATCTAGAAGCTCGAACCAGCGTACCCAGAGGAAGTCCAGTCTCCGCGACTGGTAGTCCGTGGTTCCAGGACCAACGTAAATGACGTTTGCATGATATATCCCAAGAACGCGGGCATAGCAAAATGGGTGCGTCTCTGAGATATCTGCGTCAGCTAACATCATGATATCGCGATGTTCTGTTCGGGGATTGATTGAGTCGGTCTCCCTACGTAAGTCATAAGTTGTATAGTTGATCCGAAATAGGGAGTGCCTGTAGATACGATCACCCTTAAGTATGACGTGGCCGGGCATTGAAGTCAGGTGTTCTAGTCCACCAAAGGGCTCCGAAGGATAGGTGCTCAAGATGTGAGGAGGGTTCGTGCCATCATGATGATGCCCCTGTGTGTGTAGGCCATGGATGCGAGGCAATAGATGTAATTTCAATTTGCGCACAAAATCCTAAGCCCAAGCGGTTGTCAATGTTCCGGAATGTCGACACTAGAAGTGAGTGCGCCTGACCTTCATAACTGGATCGCCCATGTTCTTCTGGACAAACAAAGTGATGTCTTCAGGCATATTCTGGGATTTCCCGATGACATAGTGGGCTTCTGGCACGTTAGGAGTCGGATCTTCTCGCAGTAGAGTTTCTCTCTTGGCATTGATGCGACGAATGCGAGCCTGTCGACGTTCGATGGCTGCAAGCTGTGATGTGAAGGTTTTTCGACTTGTTCTCATAAACCGACTTTTGCTGGTGCGGTGCTCAAGCTCTCCCTACGGTGAAGGCTATCAGGACTCCCCATGATAATCACAATATACCAATAGGGAATACCGTACTGTCTGTGTGGAAAAAGAGTCTGTTGTCCCATACAGTCTGATATGAGCGACATAGTCCCCGAGTGCGTGAAGTTTATATGTGGCCAAGTTCAGCACTTTGGGGCGACGTCCAACGATTGTGCTGGCAGCGGTTCCGTTGTTTCGAAAGTGAGTCAATGACTCGGAGCCGTTTTTCGAACGAACTTGACGTCTCATACGTGACTCTGCTTCGCGCCGAAGTTCTTTCGTGGAGAACGCAGAGCATGTCTCACTGGTGAAACCGCGAAGTGTGCAACCAAGATTTTGGGTGACGTCTTCCATTATGGACAGTGTTTCGTCTGTATGCAGCCGCAATTTCGCAAGACCGTGCCAATGTAGAAATACAAATAACATCCTGACGACCTGCCCATTATGCGGCTCAGGTAGGAGTCCTGCAAAGACAGGAATTGCACACTGCATGCGCAGGAAGGTAATACATCAGTTGCGAGTCCCGTCAAGTCAGAAATACCACTTGCCTGCAGAAGATCTTCGAAGTCGCGGGCAGCCATTTGTTTCAGATCAGAGACATTCCGACGAAAGCGTCGTATTGTGTCTCGACCAAAGGTGGGTACCTGTCGATAGCTGTTCAAACATTTGAGTCTCCCACTAGATCACTGACTCGGACGAATGGAGCAAGATCTTACCGCTGGTCAAGAGTAGCGAGCAAGTTCTTCCCTTTAACACTGTCCAGAATTCGTAGCAGGTGGACTAGAACTGTTTTCCAGACCCCAAGCTCAAATTCGTGTAAAAGATCAACCACCAACATTGAAAAAAAATCAAGCCCTAGGCCACAAAGCCTCGCGGAAAAGGCGTTCTGCACAGGAAGTTAGTGTTCGTGTACTGTCCTGCAACACGCCATTCTGAGTCATACCTCCATTGGGACCAATGATTCGTTCTTGAGCAGCCCTTCGATTTGCACAGCGTCTACCACGTACTGCCCTTCATAAATGAACTTTCGGGCGGTTGTAACTTTTTCCTGTCGTTCAGATGTGTCCTTGCGCATAGACGATTGGCGCTGTACTAGTAGCATATCCGTTTCTGTCGCCACCATTGGCATCTTCTCTTTTGCAACAAGACATCGCGGGCAGGGACAACTGCCAAGGTTACGTATATTTGCTATGAGGACCCTAGTACATTGATGGGGGATTTTAGTAAACACTCGGAGCGTACCTAGTAAATTCGGGGCAAGATGCTCACTTTTCTGGATAATCGGCAGAATAGGTAAATATTCTTGGATACAGACGTCTTGTACACCCGTCAGCGCATAAGAGAACAAATCCGTGTCGATAAGCCTTGATAAAGTCGTCGTCAAGGAGTACTCGCCATTGGGAATGGAATAGTTCCCTGTGACAATGTGTGAAGAATGATCTCCCAGGTGAGTAGCTTCCCGAAATTTCTAACACGAAGTCTCCGAATTCGTCGGGTAACTGAAGTGGTTGGAACATATATCAGTCAGTGCTTGCCAGAGTTCGCAGAGGAACGCACCTACCGTCTGAAAGTATGCCACGTGAGAGCAAAGATTGGCAGATGGCCGACACCTCTCGTACTTCGAATCGTTTCCAAAGTAGAGATAGAGCGGCCACAGCTTTGAGTTACCGAAGGTAGTGAGTTGTGTTGCGTCGGACCAAAACATCAGGGCAACCACCCGACGAGGTAGATTACATCCTGGTTCCGAGGGAGACTCCTGCAGCTTCTGATGTGCCTCGAGGAATGCCGAGGAAGTGAATAGCTCCCCGTAGACCCCAATATCATTCGCCTTTTCGGAGCGTCGCCAGCGCAATTCGTAGGGCTCGAATCTGAAATTCTTGGAAAGTGTACGATCCAGCAGGCGTTCGCGAATTATGGACAAGAGAGTACGGTAAAAGAAATCGTTGACAACATATTCTCGTGGTCCTGGATTCTGTGCTCGGCGAGGGAATGGAACAGATATCGTAGCGCTTCCTCGAATCCACCCTGCGTCATGATCCAGCCATTCTTCTTCTGAATGGTTCTGAAGACGGTTATCTGATGCATTCAAAGCACCAAGGTGACGGTCTAGTGCTGTCCAATTTGTAGTTTTGATGTCATCTGGATTGAACTTGGTGCCTCCGACGATGGAAACCAACTTCCTGAAGCTGGACTGTGATTTTTGTGAGCCATGGTTCCAATACCAGTTACCTAGGAGCATGGAGCTCTCGTTTGGATAAGGGTGGAACGAATTGGAGAGGTTCCCTCTTTCACCGTCGCCATGTGACGATGAGTCTTCACCCGTGGCGTCTTCGGGATCGAGGAGTGGAATGGTGTCTTTATCATAGACGCGGAATAAGCCAAAAGCGTTTGCTTGTGACTTGAACGTCGCTCGAGGACAGGTCCTTTGACTCAGAGGCTCTAGCGAGCGCTGGTCGTCTAGAGGTTGGGCGGATGGTACTATGTCGGTCTGTGCTGTTGTTGTCTCAGCTATGATGCTCGGCGGTGGTAGGGGCAGCGGTGGTTCGGGAAGCGTATCCCTGAATCGTTTTGGTAACCGTCTGTTTTCCCGACGACCTCTCCGCAGGGATAAAGGCAAGTCGGTGTCCGCCTGTGGTGTATATGAGCAAGCGGCGATGTCAGAGGGATGATGATCGAGCTAGAAAAACATTTCTGCGTCAGCAACTCTCGCACCCTCGAAACGTCCCATTGGCAAGGTCGACGGCACATACCTGGCCCGTGGCTATCTCATTCTCATGAGATCCAGCAGGGGGGGAAGTCGCTTCGTCTCCATCAACTTGGAGTTTCCGGGGTCTCTTGTTTTGATAGATTTCTTTGGCGATGGCGAGAGCAGCAGAAAGCCGCTTTTTTCCTTTTTGACAAGTCCTGTTGTGCTTTGTGAACGCAGCGGTGTCGCAGAAAGAGCGTCCGCATATGCACGGTTGAGAAAATTCTTGTGACATGCTGTCAGTGGTTGTCCAGAAAAGCGTCACGCGGAATAAGAATTAGAGCGTAACAGTGCGGCGGTTGGTTGCCCGCTAGATGCAGGGCGTCGGGCGCGTCGGGCGTTCATGTCCGACCCGGACTGACTCGGACTCGGACCGGACTGAGGGCATACGCAAATCTGTAAAAGGTGCCATGATCCTGGAAGAGCCATTCGATCGTACCAATTCTGACTCATGATCCAGTTGAAGGATGAAACCACATGGTATGAAGTAGTAGTTGTTCCGCGCATGGGAAATGAAGCTTACTAATGAAGAGTCAACAAAGCTGTAGTATTCCGGTTACGAAACTGGAGAAGTGGTAGTACAAAGTTGTAGAAAGAATAATTTAAACTCGGGCTACGACAACTACAGATTACAATGACATAGACGACAAAGTTCAGATTCCAAAATAGGCTGGGTTGTTCAAGGATTGTTACAACAAACATCTACATTACGACAGCTGTCCATAATGATCAATGGAATGACCGACTGACATTTTCTGACCTCTCACCTTGGCGATGTGTCTCCACAGCAGAAAGCAACTGTTGCAACAAAGTATTGTAGCCGTTAGTGCCAACAATCGCCTCGACGGTGCTGGCATAGTCGTCACATGCTTCTCGTACTTCCGTAAGAGCACTATTGGCGGTTTGAAGTTTGATCACCGCGTGTGACCAGCGTTCCAGGATCTCTCTATAGGAGAGTGGGCGACCAGGAAATTCCATCTACAAGCAAACGTAAGATGATATATTGAAATCGAGTAAGTGATAACGTACCCTTTCATAGTGGGCCTCACGGAGCCGATCGTTGTAGTGGATGACATGCTCTGTCACGGTAGGCTGGTCCAGGTTGGACGAGCTGCCACTGACAACGAAGCTCGAATGATGAGGGGGGAGACAGAGCGACATGGTCGAAGTCGAGGTGAGTTTCGTGGTTATGGCTTCGAGGAGGTGTGGAGTGTGCGGTGACGAGATGATGCATGCCGCCTTTTGTAAGGTTCAAGAGGAGGTGGGAATCATTCCTCAGGATTCGTGCGTGAGAATTTTGACGAGGGCCTTGGAGCGACTGAGTTGAGCCCATCAATTATTTGGGCCGAGGTCTTCATGCAATGGAGCTCATCAATATATTTATATCATCACGCTTGGATCATTTGGTTAGGTCTTCGACGAAAATTAATCAGGTCGTTTCTAGGCTGTGTGATCCACCTGATCAGGAAGTGATTGTGACACTGCCAGTGCTATGATGGTTTATCGATGCCATCGGCTCGTCTGAGTCGATCGTCCGTTTCCTGTCAAACAAATGTTACATTGTTCTAGTATACAAACAGCCACAGTTTGGGGTAGCGAATCTGATGTACTATCACATGTGTCGTGCCAAGAAGTGAAAGGTGAAAAGCGCGGAGCACAATCTCCATCGAATGAAGGTACGACACAGTACCTACTAGGCAGAAGTAGCAATACTCAGCGCAAATTCCAGCCTAGCGAAAAATCCAAACCAGTCAGCCCAAGTTGACGAAGACAGAACAAACAGTCATTTACTGGCTGGCGGCAGCTAGCAACAGGTATCTGTCGGTCAGCATTCGAGTGAGATGGTATACAAGCGCTCACGTCCAACTCCTCCATTCGGTAGCGACCTAAAACACGCCGGAGATGCCGAGATTCGCTAGCAAGCCCCAACCTTTCCGAAGCTCACCATTGGTTGGATGCAATGAGTCACGAGTAACCATGCATAGACGGTATCGGAGGGAAACCGTGCACGATGCTGTGGCCGGTGACGGAAGCCGTCATCGTACCGAGTTGCACCCGCGAGTGAAGTTGTTGAGATATGCCCGATAGCTACTAGTGACGGAAATTACCGTAAAAGAGAACTCAAAAAGTCGAGTACTTTTGGAAACAAGATCGCGTGTCATCAGTATGAAGGCGACAGGAGACGAGAGAATGGGACCTACCCCCAAGATGGGAAGGGAATACCAGACGAGTGTGACGAATTCCTGGCAGAACATTGTTGACGTGGGTATCAATTCTGCGGAAAGGACCTCATCGTCTGCTGGAGGAGGGGGGTTGGAGAAGTGGTGTGCGCTCAGAAGCGCCTAATACTGTTGTTGTGGTACAACAGGGACTCGTTCACGAATGTGGACGTCCTTGGATGCGGGTAGACAGCAGGACCCCGTGAAATGTCGGAATGACTATAGGCGACGTGCCAGTCCAAGTGAGGGAAGTGAACAGCCTAGAGCGAGTGTTGATGCTAACCTAATGGAGGCTCCTCCAGCTAGCCTCTGGCGGTGGCAAAGGCAGAACGGATTACGACGATCTCTCACCTACAATCAATTACCGCCATCCGCATTCTCACAGCTTCGGTGCGAGAGACTCCGAGCCGGAGCTACTTTGGGCCCGGGTCACCGCTCTGCGCCTTTTATGCTCCCTGCGAACATGAACGAGTCCGGCTCGGACTCGATCAAGGCTTCAGAATATACCCCTCACCCGAGTTATCCCCATACATACCGCCAAAGAAACCGACACCACCGAGCTTCACGATGAAGGTGACGTGACGGTCACCTGGCACGACTTCGCACTGCCAAATTAATGTCTTGAATCAGACAAGACGTCCATGGCAAGCTCGGATATACCATGTGCAGTACGTATCTCGCCAAAGTCAGTCCACATCATCCATCCAACATCTGATGATCCGAGTTTGCATGGTCCTTAGCTCACCGCGTCCTACAAGAAGCCGAACAGCCAGGTGCCAGTGATGTCAAAGACCCAGTCTGATATGTCTTTCTCGAGGAGCATTTTGTGAAATAGCGCCATTCCGGCTTACCTCCGTCCCATCGGCGGCTTTCAAAGGTATGCCGAAAACAATGAATTCTAGCACATGGCTCAAGCTCGGCGATGCTCTCGCAAAGGAATATGATGTCTCGACCGTCGGAGATCCTTTGTAGGCCAGCAGTATGCTTGACTCGGAGCCATCGACAGTGTTTCCTCCAGTAAAGACGAGACACAGAACAATCTGGTGACAACTTGAATGCCTTGTAGATGGTATGAGCTTTTACGGTGGGTTTTGAATATAGCTATGTACGGCAATAGATACTCAAATGGTGTCCCAGTGGTATTGACCGATCCAAAGGTTGGATACTAATTGGCTCGTTTATCTTAGCAGTAACTTGAAAGGAGAAATCTGCGCTTTTCAAGAGCATGCTTGTGTCCAAGAATCTTCCGACCCCCATTACGAAATATTCTTCTCTCGTGCCATCAAACCACTGAAAAAAAGCCGGATGACAAGCCAGTTGCTGCGACGCTCTGACATTTTTACAAGGATGCAATTCGACGCTTATCCCTCCCCGCCGTCCTTCTCTGACACTTCTTCTACACCGCGCGTACTCCCTCTCCAAACCAATCCGACTTCCTCCACCCACATCATTTCAACCCGAAGCACAACATCCCGATCGGATCTGTCCCCCATATCTTCCAAGAACTTGACCTGATGATCCACAACGAGTCCGCCTGGTTCCCCTAGACTTCCCAGCCAAACGTTCTCCTCCAGGAGCTCTACGAACACGGCCCAAACGACAACCACCCCCATGACTTCTACGTCGACGATACAGCCCACTACACCGGATAGCATAACCAGTAGCAGCACAACTTGCACAACCAGCCAGCGCCACACCGTGTCACCTTCCCCTACATTCGGCATGACCTCCCACAGCCCCAGTACTACGACCACTCCCCCGTGTACCCAGGTCCTCTCCGACCGCCAAGGACCCACAGGCAATCAAGCTCGAGGGCACCCCTCTCATCGTTCCCTCTCAGCTTCAATTCCCTCCTGGCCCACTGCCATCCCTCTTTGCTGCCCTCCATGCCCGTGCAGCTCACAGACGACGCCACCAGCAAGGAGACCCAGTACCTTCATCGCCGCTGTTTCAACTGCCACACTACTGCGCATCCTTCCTCGCGCCGGCCAACACTCATTCCCAGCAGATAGTATGCAATAAGTGTGGTCTCTACGAACGCACCCATCTCCGTCCTCATCCCCTCTGGTTTGACGAACTCCGTGCGGGTGGTGAAACACGGAAAGCCACAGCTCCCGCGCACAAAAAGACCTCAAAACTCCCATCCCTCGTAGTTCCCATAACCCTCCCGGGCCAGTTGGGTCAGGGTTGCAGGCACCTATCCGCCTTCCTGACGCACCCCTCACGGATATTACTTCCCTTCAACAATCACCACCTGCACCACGCAAAGCGGCGACTGCACCTAATTATTACCCGCAACTGGCCGTGTCCCAGGGTCAGTCGGACAGCATGAGTCACGTCTCACTACCCGTGCAACGCAATGTTCACATGCCGTCCGAGTCGTCTGCGCCGCAATTGCAGAGTTTGACGCCACACGCCGTGACACGCACCTCCACTTCCTCACGTATTCCCTCTGTTGCTGTCCTCCCAATCCCTTGCGATCAATATCCCGTCCTCATAATTTGACCACTCTCGTGGCTTGGCCGTGGTGGTTCTTGGAGACGATCTGAACCCTTGGCGTGGCTGTTCAGTCGGTTGGTGTACGGACGCACGGCAGCAGTGATGTTGATGGTCGGTTTCATCCCCAGGTAAAGCCATGCCGTCTGTGCTCTACCCAGCGCCACGTTTAACTGACCGGGTTGATCAGTCTAGGCGACCTGCATTGCGAGAACATTTTGTTTCATACCAACACGGGTGGCATCTTGCGCGTCGATTTTGACTATCTCTTTGAAAATGTGTGCTCTTGTTTTACTGGCTGTGTGGACTTCACGGGCTCACGCACGCACGCTAGGGTAAAACGTTGGAAGTCCCTGAACGAGTGCTACTACGCCTGACGCAAACATGATCGACGGGTTGGGCGTCAGAGGCCTCGAAGGCGTCTTCCGCGTCGCGTGCAAAATGACAATGCAACTGCTGAGGGACAACAGGGACTCGCTGATGTGCTCGACACATTCACTCACAATCCGCTTGTCGACGGACTTGCGTCATCTGGCCAAGAACGCACTGTGCCCGTTCGAGCGGAAACAGAGGGGGGTGTAGTATTCACTGCCCAACATCAAATCGCGTAGTCACAGCGGAAGCGGGTCGGGAAGTGGTGAAGAACGATGAGTAGTCGACTGTATTCGACCAACGATGTGTTTGTGTGCACCACCATAGTCGCTTACTAGCCTGAATTATCGCTCCACAAGCTCCCCGGCAAGCGAGATTAATGGCGACGGATCGCCCCGGGATTAGATGACGGCGGTTGTGCGATCGGCGGCGGTATGTAGATTAAAACCAGAAGTCGGGCGTGAGAACCTAAAGACTGTTTATGTAATTTCATCGACGGGCAATCCGAGTCACTGGCACCCCGTACGACTTACTGATGCAAGTTCCAGAAGGCCGGGGAATTTGATCGACCATCACAACTTGAATGTGATGGGATACGGCTAGCTTGACGAAACTTACGTCTTACAGACTCTAGAAATCGGGCTTAAGAATTTGGAGAAAAAATGTGAGCATTTGATTTCGTTGATGGAGTCACTTCGCATGACACGACGCGGCCTAAGAATCTGCACAATAAATGTGAGCGTTTGATGTCGTTTGGGGGACCTAATCTATCCAATAGCGTCGTCATACACTGAATGTCTTGGTCAGGTCCCAAGGATCTGGGTCCGCCACACGTCTGCATCGAGTGCGCTTTTACGACTTGAATACGGTTGGAATACGGCTGGCTGATGAGAACTTACGTCTTCCTAC
>JBBPOD010000865.1:0-13454 GCA_038091255.1 Tylopilus intermedius | reverse complement strand
CGAAAAAATCCGTATCGGGTGTTGCCACGGACGTGGCCCGTTAGGTGTTATACCCTGCTGTCACGCACTGTTGTCACATAGTCTTTCTTGTACCCGTACGTCGTCGTCGCCCCAACAGAGCGTGGTCCAGTTTTGTTGTCCGCCCTCTTCAGTGTTTCTCGCCATTTGGCCACGGCGGGTTTCCATCCGTCTGCTATTTGTACCCGTACTTGTGAACAAGCAACGATGAGGGCCAGGATGAGGGCCAGGGCCACGAGGACGAAGCGGGAGTGTGTGCGGGGACGAGGTGGCATGAGGGTGAGGGGCAAAGGCCAGGTGTGCCAGTGGCGCAAGGTGGAGAAGGCACCGGTGCTCGAAGCACATTGGGCGGTGACGCGCATCGCGCAACGACGACAAAGACAGACGACATGGGTGATCGATGATCAGTGCACATGGGCGATTGCGAAATGCGATACACGGGAGCTTGCCAAATCCTGAACTCTATTCTAAACAGGAAGAATGCTAAAAAGAAGGTGCCGGTAAAGTACAGAATGTACCAAGGGAAAGTGTACGAGAAGCGTCTGATGAACTTGGAATGTGAAGGAACAAAATCCGATGTGAAATAATCCAATGCAAGATAAAAGTAATCCGAATGAAAACTGAACTCAGACTCAATAAACTGGCACACTGGCAGGTTTGTGTGCAATTCGGAGGACGACTGGATGACTCGGATGACGAGAAGACCTCGGGTGACTGCCAGTGGATACAATACAGGGTCACAGTACCTCTGAATAGATACATCAATGCTGTTCCACATGAAAATTATGAATATACTGACCACTGATTTGGATAACGATCTTCATCCCTCTTGACAAGCTCTCTGGCCAATCTCCGCGACTTCGGAACCCCAGATGAAATGAATCCTAGAAAGTGCGATTGTCGTGTGAAGAATCTGGGGATGACAGCTCCTTCGACACCGTTTAGCCGTTCATGGATGGCTTGCATGATAGCACTGGCAAAGGTGTAGCACGAGTCCTTGAATAAGGTGTATTTGTGGATTAAGTCGTGAGCATCCCGTATGATCTCAGAAATGCGGAGAAGACTTGGGGCATTGTTTGGCGTCCAAGTAAGACAATGGATCAGGACGTCCTTGATGTTGTGCATGGCGGGTCCAGTCGTAACAGCCACAGTGTCCTTGGCCTCTCCATACGACCCAGACCATGCGGAAACGGCATTTTTCCGTGGCGACCGCTCAACCAAAAGGCTGATGGGATTGCCAGTGGGAAATACAGGATGTTGAACTACCAGGGAGAGGTATTCATGCTGGGCCAGCCAACGTTCCTTGTAGTACGAGACACTTGTGACAACGGAGTGGGTTTCGGGATCTACTTCCCTGAGATGGGCAATGTATTCTGCGGGCGGGCGGGTCACGGGGGCATCCATTGGCTAAGGGCTTGTTGAAGGGACGGAGGTGAAAACTACTTGTATTCCAGAAACAAGGTTAAAATTCAGTTACATTTCCGTATCATCACGAAGAGACTTGTCATAATCGCACCCAACACCAACATGCCGACCAACGGCGCCGTTATCGCCGCTACCTGCACCCAGTGTTACTCAACCAAGCGCATATACTCAACCAAGCATATACTCAACCAAGCGCATATACTCGACACCTCCGTCATATTCAGGCCCGACCCACTTGCAGCGCACGCCCGCTTGAGCACTGCCAATCCAGTTCAGCAGCCGAGCGCATTCCGTGAGGAGCGTGTTGGTACTCACCATCGACCCAAGGGGCGGATTGCGCTCGTAGGCAATGATGACGTCTTTTTGCTTGACGTCGTGGTTGCGGGTGACGTGGCCGCGTCCAGGCATGTTTTCGAGCCAGCAGATCCAATCGCGCTTGTCCTGGCGATGGAGGGACTGCTTCGCAAGCTGCCCGGGGGCGTCGTGGCGGACAAATTTTTGCAGTGCTTGTGTTGTTGAGTGGCAACGGGAACGAGACATCAAACGGTGGATCCGGTATGTGAATAAAGAGGGTAAGAAGGGCAGAGGGACGAACACGCGGGTGTGTACTTTGAGGTGGGTAGCGGTGGGGATGGTAGCGGTGACGGAGAAGGAGAAGGAGACGGCGACCCACGAAGCGGAGTACGCGCTTTACGCGAGAAGGACGTGACCGAGAGGAAAGTCCGGTATTCAGACGCGGCGACGACTTGGTAAATCGGCTCATGCGCGCGTTCGTGCGTGATTGTGGCTGGGACAACGACTGGGACGGTGGTCCCGCCCCTGGACCTGCACTCGTATTAAATGCGTGTGAATAAGAGTGGGAACGGGATACAGCGAATCGACTGAGTTTGGTGGTAGCGCCGACGGTGTCAGTCCACCCAGTGAGATGGACACGTCGGGGGGTTGGAGTGGAGGTGCGCACGGGTCGTCGTTGTCCCGTGTCCTGCTCGTCGCGTTCATCCTCATCTCCGTAATAGTGGCCGCACGAGGAAGATTGATCAAACGAAGAAGAGGGACCGTGTCCTCCAGATCGTGTATACACCACGGATCAGCTGTAGGGGATCGCACAGCTGCACTGTGTCCTGCGGCGTTTCCTCAAGCTTGTGTGGATCACCGTGTGTATTGGATACGCTAGTTCTCGAGGAAACACCTTGCGCACGGACGGAAAGGTCTGTACCTGTGTTGGCGGACATAGTGAGCGAATGCTCCGGGTAGACAAGGGGATGTCGAGGAATGTCTGTAACACGGAATGGGGACTGGGTGGCTGTGCAGTGAAATGTTATCTATAAAATAAATAAGAAATTAATTCAAGCTTCGACGATCATGCCAACGACGTTCGAGTACGTCGAAATCCCCGCCGACGCCGTTCAACTCAAGTCGGCGACGCTCGCACCAGTGACAAAGATACTGACTTCGCTGCCCGATTCATCCCGGACGTCTTCCGCGATGTCCCGCGCAGCATCTAACTCCACCAAATCCACACTCGCGCTCGTCCCGCAGTTGCTCCTTTCCGCCTCCGCCTCTATCCCGACCCCGACGTTGCCAAGCGTCGCCAGCATCATCTCGTCCGCGGTTGCGACACCGAACCCCCGCTCGCCGTCTTACTCGCTCCTCAGCACACGAGACCCCCTCTCCGTGCCAATCATGACTGCCAACTTTCGTCGCTTCGTATCCAGAGTCGGCCCCATCTTCTGGCTGCAGGACCGTGTCGAGGAAATCGTACTGTGGAAAAAAGGTTGGAAATACACCACCGTGTTCCTCTCTGCCTTTGGTTTCTTTTGTGCGTCCCGTTCTCCTCTATTACCTTAGTGGGTGCACATTCACGTGGAACAGGCTACTTTCCGAGGATGGCGCTATTGATCCCTCATATCGTATTACTTGGTGTCATGCTTGGCTATTATCCTGATCCAAATTCTCACCCTGTTCCGATCAATGTCGGAGAAGGGACAGCTGACTGGCAAGCCAATATACAGGGTATCCAAAACCTCATGGGTGCCTAGTGAGTATTCTATCTGTGACTATCGTGCCGCTCATTGTGTCTACTACAGTTCGGACGTGCATGACGCCATCGTCCCCCTTCTCCCTGTCTTAATAGCCCCCCGGACACCAACACCACCCCCGTCAACCCCATCTTCCCCCAAATGTCCACCCAGGCCCTCTTCCTTGTCAATATCCAATTTCCCGCCGTGCAATGACTCCACCTCGACATCTCCCCGGCCCGTGCTCAACCCCCTGAGTCCACCCACTCAGCCAAACGCTCAACCCCACCATCCCTTCCTCATCATCACCCTCGTCTCTTTCTTCCTCCTCATCCCCGTTCTCATGACTGACGTCATTCCCTTTCGCCTCCTTTTGTTTATCGCAGGTGCCGGTACCGCAGGCGCACTCCACCCCCGCTTCCGTGGTTCGCTCTCTGCCATATGGATCGCTTTATCAGGTTCCGGTCCTGGCATTTCCTTCCAGCTCTCAGTTAGTATACCTCGCTTGCCCAATCTTCCAGCCCTTCTCCCCTTTATCGGTCATCGCACCGGTGGCCACTCGCAGCCCCCACGCACTCACACATTTGCTGTCACTGTCACACCTCGCGACGTCCTCCTCATTTTCAATCGACTTGTCGACAACGACAGACTGAGCGACGGGGTCTGGAGCGCCCCGCTTGCTCGGGTCGAGCTCTGGGAGAACGAGCGTTGGGTCCAAGACACACCAGACAAGAAGCGACGCAAATCCATGGTTACATTTGTACGGAACGCTGAAGAAGATCCTGGTGACGACGACACAGCATCGACGTCGAGTGCGACAGTTACACCCGCTGCTGCAACGGCGGGCCTGGCAGATGCGGTGAAAGCGATGGGAATGCCAGGGACGTGGTCCAAGGCGAACCTCAAACGAAACGAACGCGTAGGGTGGACACGGGGCAGGGATGGTTGGAGTGGCGTCGGCGGAGAAATCAGGTGCGCTGACGACTCCGACCGCTGTCTCATCCGTTTTTACGCGGCCGATTTCACCCTGTACCGAGATTCTCATTTGTGTTGCACAGCAGCAACCTCACGTTTTCACTTTGCCCTGGCTGGGCGTTCGTCGAGACGGAGAGTTGGCGGCCCGACCTCATCGCATCCTGGGCTGTTGAGGGCGATACTCCGTGTGCGACCGTTTGCGTTGGTGCAGATGAAGGTACGCGTCTTGACTCGTATTACGTCCCGCGTTTCTAACGCTCTCGTGCCTTCTTGCGCTCCGCCACGTGGCCGGGTCGCCGCTAACCCTACCGAACGTCGCGTGTCGTTATACGCGACACGTCAGACGGCTGGACGTACACGACAGACACGTGGACACATCCCCGACCGGACGCGCGTCCGTGCGATGGGTGGGTGACACGTCGACGGCGGTGGACAAGACGGGTGTATCTCCGGGCCGCGGAGCAATGACCCTTTGTTGGCGGCGAACAGGCGCTGGCGTCGTCACATTGTCCGTGCCGTCGTAACGTCTTTCGTACACGCGGGTGCGCTTGCTTTGTATGATGCGTGTTGAAATAGGTGTAAATTGTCTTTGCTTTGGTCGGTCATACGTCCAACGCCGACATGTGTGTTACCGCTTCGAAGGGTTGTTCCATGGCTGGTCAGCCGATGTTGTCCTCCGCGAGTTGAAGTGGTGCCACACGCCGCGGGACTGATCGATCTGTGGGCAATAACCTTGCATGCAGAAGGTATCCGAGTCATACCCAGTGCCGCATATTGGAGCTTCGTACCAACTTGAAAGTGGTACTCGAGAGCATATACATCACCTTTGCATGCGGCTGGATCTCATGTGGGCAAGCCTGTTACTTCGAGCCTCGAGTCAATTGGCCATACGCTAAACGTAAGATCGATCATGCTGATCCGCATAGAGTACTGTGTTTGGGAAACATGCGAAGCAGGGCTTGATGCTTTTTCCACATGTATAAAATGCACATGATTTTGGTCGACCGTTTACAGCATCGGGTGGAGCTACAGCAGTGGAGGTGCCACGCAAGGCATATCACTCGATCGTCTCACGTATGCAGGGAAAGCAGCACCGAATATACCCATCACGCATCTCTCGAGCATCATCTTCGGGAAGTACTCACGCAAACCGTCCTTTTGTCTTGGACGATCTGGAGGTTGACCGAGTCTACAGCTCACGTCTCTCCTTGAAAATCAGATTGGCTGCCAGTACGACCCCGTCTGCTCATGTGATTGCGATGGACCTACTCCTTTTCTAGATACCAATGCGCAACGGAGAGCTGCTGCCATTGCCAGCGAGATCGGGCAGCTTATTTGTCGTAGTACACAGTCGTTTGAGTGGCGCGTAGACCCCCCATTGTATGCGCGAGTTTAAACGCTGAACTGAATGCCAGGAGGTGAATGTTGTGTAGCACATTTTGACATGAGATTACGCGTACCAGCACCGCGGTGGCGAATGACCTGGGACTCGTTGGAATAGCGGATATCGCGTGCTCGGGAACGAAGCACTCTTGGATGATCTATCAATGCAGGCGACGAACTTATTTGAGTACTCAAAGAGGCGGCTGGACCACGAAGATTCTGAAGAATACCTTTATATTGAATCCGCTGTGGGATATCCCAGTCACATTCAACCCACTACCCATGTGGCATGTATCCCACGCGGCCCAAATTGTCAAGCGACCATGAAGGAACAACGTGCGTAGGACAGTTTATCTGGACCCTAGACCTGAATGGTGCCCTCGTCTTCTCGTCGCTCAATGTCAATGTCCCGAGCAGATCCCCACGGTTTCGATAGCGGCCGCGCCAACCCCGACGCGCCAAACGAGTCTACCCGTCTCTTACCCGGTGATGACGAGGAAGCCGTCGCGGAAGCCACAAGCAGGAAACCTACGCCTCTTCCGAGAGCCCAACTCGGTGCGCTCATCGCAGTGCGCATCATCGACCCCATCGCGTATCAGCAAATATTTCCCTACATCAACCAGCTGCTTGCTGATATCGGGGTCGCCGAGCCAGAACAAGTCGGGTTCTACAGTGGCCTAGTCGTACGTATGAAATACTTGTACGCGGGGATCCTTTTGTTGATGGCCGGACCATCACGACAGGAAAGTGCCTACTCGCTCGCGCAGGTGTTTTCCGTGTATCAGTGGGGGAGGATATCAGGTTTGTTTCTGAAGACTCTTTCATGCCACGGTGGCTTGTGGACTAACGGGAGTCGGATGAAGATGTCGTCGGCCGACGGCCAGTCGTGTTTACCGGCCTTGTCGGCATTGCGGTGACGACCACTGTTTTCGGTCTGTCCACTTCGTTCGCTGGGATCGTTGCATGTAGATTCCTTGGTTCGTTTATGTTGTCCCATGTCACGCTTTCATCTTGACTGCTTTATTGTAGGTGGATTAGTCGCAGGAAACGTGGCCGTCATCCACTCGATCCTCGCCGAGATCACTGACGACACTAACCAAGATCTCGCAGTGCCGATCTACAGCCTCGCATGGCCAGTTGGGACTGTCATCGGGTTTGTGACCTTTCTTGGGCTTGCGAGTTTGATCGGCTGAGTGTGGAGGGGTAACGTGCAGACCGCTCATTGGTGGAACGTTGGCAAATGCCGCGACGCGTTACCCGCAATATTTCTCCTGGAGTATCTTCGTGGAACATCCGTATCTTCCCCCTTGTCTTGTCAGCGCAGCGTGTGCGCTTATCGGAGCGGGGTTAGGGTACATACTTATCAAAGAGGTATGAGCCTAAAAGAAACTCAGAGAGCATAAATGGAGCAGCACCAACACTTTGTCTTCGACACCCACAGACACTACCCAGCAAGCGAAAAGACGTAGGATCGTGCCCCCAGCCCGCTTCGAGATCGGGTACAGCCGCAAGTCCGGATGAAGCCAAACCCGCCACTGTGATGGAGCTCCTGTCGATACCTGCTATACGAGCTCTGACGATATCCGGATTTGCGTTGACTTTCCTGAGCCTCGCATTCGATGTGGTGTTTACTCTGTTCTGTTACTCACCTGTCAATGCTGGAGGTTTGGGACTCGAGGTGAGTGGTTGTGCCATCGGGATGCGCAAGCTCTGATGCATCTTATAATAGCCCTCAACGATCGGAAACGTATTCGCGTCCGCAGGGACACTCGCAGTTCTCCTCCGGTTATTCGCTATGCCCCACATCTTGCGGCGTTTTGACTATGCCAAGACATACAATGCATGCATGTACATCTGGCCCGTTATTTTTGGCTTTCTTCCGTCTCTCAACAGCATCGCCCGCGGATACCCCCCTTCCGGTTCAAATACCGAACCTGTGTCATCAGTCGTCATCTGGCTTGGCCTTCTCACCCTCCTCGGCCTTTCCAAAATCGGGGCTATTCCGCACAGTCTCAGCATGCTGCTCATCAAACGACATGCACCCCTACCCTCGCTCGGCCAGAGCAATGGGCTCGTGCAGTTTTCGATGTGTGTTGGGCGTGCAGTCGGGCCCATCGTAGTGAGTACGCTGTTTACGGGCGTGAATGGGATTGAGTGGGTAAGAAATTGGGGATTGGGGTGGATATGGGCGGCAGTGATGGTAGTGGGAGCCGTCGCAGGGGCGAGGGTGACCGCTGGGATCGGTTCCGCGGCGACAGAGTAGGAAGTGATGGTATTTGGTAGGGCTGTTCCGAGTCTGCTTATAGCTAGACTATGCTTTATTTGCGTACATTAGAGGAGCACGAAGTCGAATGATTGAACCCCCTGAACGCTGGCGGTGATCCGAAGTCATACATCGGGTTCATCATTGCAGTTGTCTTGCTGTACTCACCTGGCAGTCAGCGTTCACTGGCAAAGATGGCGAGATTCTGATTCTTTACCAGACACTTGTAGAATTCATACACGTGTTTCAACTTTCAAGTGATGCACTGGCAGTATCAAATGCTCTCCTTAGTAGACTCGCAACGGGGAAGAATGTAGAGAATGTACCACATGCTTGTTTTGCGCAAGCTGGCGCAATCGGCCAAGTATGAAATTGATGGGTTCTCCAGAGCGAATGCGGTACCCAATGACTCGGAACTTGAACGAAAACCTTTAGTGGACCAAGATGGAAGAGAGGAAAGGGGCACGAAATAACAAAATGTGTGAGATAAGGACTGTCTGAATCGGACTCCGACTCGGATCTCGGCGTCCGTGTCGACCAGACCGAGATGAGCCTCAGCAAAGTAACCAGGGTGTACAAAGGGCAGAGCTCGCTCAAAGTTACTACTAGGACGTGTCCACAAATCTTATAATAAGTCCACAACCGTCGACAACTCTCTTCTCTTTCTTTTGTCATCATCACCCCTTCCTTATTTTCGACATGTTCTCCATCAATGACATTCTCGCTCTCTCTCGACCTCTCCCAGAAGGCAGCCCAAAAGCGATCGCAGCTCGGGAACTTGTGACAGCCGGCAAGCTCATGTACGACATCAGCATGGCAGGTCCGCACGACAAGAAGATGTCTCAGGAGGACCAAAGGTTGTGGTGTACGAGGTGCAGGGATTCACTGGTGTGTGGTCGGTTATCGCGGATTCATAGTAGGACTAATGTGATACAGGTGGGACTTCGTAATAGCTGGACAAAGGCGCGCGACGTCGGTGTGGAGTATCAGGTCCAAAGCCATGTGTTAACGAAGATGCAAGAGCTCAAGCCGATGGCGGAGAAGTGGAAGGCCAAAGCAAAGCAGCAACAGGGCGACGCAAGGAAACGGGAGGGGAAGCGTCGGCAAGAGGAAGACACCTCGCAAAAGACCGGAAGCGTCACTGGTGAAGTAACTAAGTCTGCCAGGCCGACGATGGTGACAACGGCGTCCAATACCGAGAAAAATCAGTCATGGCCCGAACGATGCGGCATGGCGACCGGAAGACCTGCGCAACCGGCGCTGAAGTCTTTCAAGCGCAAGGTAAGTGCCTCTTTTCTAACGCAGCGACTAACTTATTTTATTCCCTAGCGTGCTAGTACCCGAAAAGTCGTCGAAGACGATGATGACAACGATGGCGATATCCAGATCGTCGAGGAACCGTCGGTAACATCTGCCGAAGTTGTGGTGCACGATACGCCATGCGATTCGTGCAATCGCGTGGATCGGGAATGCAAAGGCGTACCGGGTCGGACATGTGAGTTTTGCGGCAAGCTGGAGATCCGATGCTCGAAGTTGCGTGGTAAGAAAGCGGCGGTGGCAAAGGCGGTTCAGTCGGAACCGAAAGAGATGAGGAAACTTCCATGTACGTGATCTTGACGTGATCCGATTTCTCGTCGTTGACATCCGAGCTAACACTTTCTGAAGTACACCCACCCTCCACGCGAGCCGTGGTTCTAGCAGCTTCATCGGGTTCTACGCCTTCTGCGCAGCCATCCGGACGACCCCGACCTCTTTTTCTACTAGAGTCCTCTCCTGACGTGGCTGAAGAAGGTGAGGACGATGAAACCCCTCACAAGAAACTGAAGACTCGGTCTACCTCGGATTCGCTTGAAAGCACGATTACCGCGACTGAGCGTGCATTCCTCTCGCTCGATGCGCAGATGCACAGTACCCGGGCATGGCTCAAGGAGGTCCAGTCGAAGGCTGCGCATATGGAGTACTATGTTGCGTCGCAGCAAGCGGCGTTGGACGACATCCGGAAGTTGGTGACGGAGTTGCGAGTAGAGTAACTTGAAATAGCGCAAAGTTTCTGAGTCTTGTAAATAGTCGCATGATCTTGTACTATAGTAATCCCATTGTTTCTGTGTCCGTGTCCTCCGAGTCGTACGTGATTTCTGAGACCAAAGAAAAGTGCGGATGCAAAACAATAAAGCGATCAAAGTAACTGAAATGGCAGAAAGACACCACTGTAAAAGACTTCGGGACGTAACACTGGTCATTACCCTCGCATCCCGGAAGCCAAGACTGAACTTCGGCGACGAATGTTCAGGCTGGCCAATCCGGATTCGGTGTAGACACTTGTAGGGGCGTTTCCCATAGCTCCACCTCTTCCCGACCTGTATATCAAATAGCCGTTCGAATTTTCTGTTGATCGGTAAGTTCAATAGTTGTTCCGAGAGTATCGTCATGTTCTACATAAAAAAGGGAGCTGGGTAGGGGTCTTCCCATCAAGTCCGGGTGCATCCGTGGTACTTCGGCGAGGCAGCTGAAAAAGATAGCTCGAGAAAAGCGTCGATGGTGATGGAGATTTGGGTGGCGAGGGGATGCGTGAACGACGTGTAAGACTATGGGCCCAAGCGGTGACGTCCGAGTCCGAGTCGGGCCCAGGGTGTGCTCCAGATGCAACAGTTCTTTCAAGTTTGGTTGGTCCCGAGTCGTCAAGTTTTTGCAACCTTGCATCTGGATTCTGGACTCGTCTGCCAAGATTCAACATGTGTAATTCAACAAAACTTTAGATCCTCCAGTTGCTAACCAGAAGAGTGTTAGGTTGGTCGCACGGTAACTTCTGTTCACCATGTCTTTTCTTAGTCGTCCTCTCACACAGACGCATTTTAGGGCACCACGAACCCACGCGCCTGCTGCAGCCTGAAGGCCTGATCTCCCAGGGCAAATCGAATCAGACTTCCGGACACCCGCACATGGCGTGAACATACCGCGAGGACCGTTTGGGTCAGGTGTATTCACACCTTACACTTACTAATCATTGCTCATGTCCGCCTCTAACGCCAGTGTAGATACTCTCGAAGAGCCGGATGAATCGACACAACTTTTACCTGATGTCGAAGATGGGCGCACTCCTCAAGGTCGCCGTCCAACGCCTCTCCCAAAGACTCAACTGGGTGCCCTTGTTGCCGTGCGCATTGTCGATCCCATCGCCTATTCCCAGATTTTTCCGTACATTAACCAACTCCTCGCCGACTTGCGTATCGCTGCACCTGAA
The DNA here is from genome assembly GCA_038091255.1 of Tylopilus intermedius. Lineage (NCBI taxonomy): Eukaryota > Fungi > Basidiomycota > Agaricomycetes > Boletales > Boletaceae > Tylopilus > Tylopilus intermedius. Next base: position 2,131 of record JBBPOD010000865.1, on the reverse strand, counting down.
AAAGTAGGGTTTTACAGCGGGTTCATCGTAAGCGAATCTCGGCGCCTGAGAATCTAAAGACTCTGTTATGCTGACGAGGATGCGACACCGTTGTGTGCTCTAGGAGAGCGCGTACTCGCTGGCGCAGATGTGTTCAGTGTATCAATGGGGAAGAATATCGGGTACGTAGGTGACCTAACTCGACGATTTTCAATACTAATATGACCCGTCATGTGTAAAGACGTCATCGGTCGCCGTCCCGTTGTTATATTCGGCCTTGTCGGTATCGCTGCTTCGACAATCGCATTTGGTTTGTCATCGTCACTCTTCTCCATCCTTGCATCTCGGTTTCTCGGTTGGTTTTTCGTCACACTCTCACTACCTTGCCGGATTCACTCTTTAATGGCTGCTCTAGGTGGATTAGTGGCCGGCAACATCGCCGTCCTGCACTCGATCCTGGTTGAGATCACCGATGACAGCAATCAGAACCTCGCTGTTCCGATATACAGTCTCTCATGGTCAACAGGTACCGTTATCGGGTGCGTCATCGCATCCATTTTCACCGGGAATCAACTCCTTTATACTTAATCAAATAATTTTAGGCCGCTCATTGGCGGGACGTTTACAAACACTGCGATACAGTACCCAAGATATTTTTCATGGCCTGTTTTTGTGAATCACCCCCATCTCCCACCTTGTATCATCAGTGCTGTGTGCGCACTCCTTGGCGTGGGGATAGCATATTTGCTCATAAAAGAGGTTTGTAATTGCAGTGGGATGTGGAAATATCTAATCGCTCTCCTGCCAACAGACACTGCCAAGTAAACGAATTGGTATCGCGAATGACTTGGCTGGTGGCACACCACCTGGTACTGAGACTGGATCCGAGTCTTCCAGTGTGAAGGCGCTCCTCGCAATACCTGCCTTGCGAGCAATGACGTTCTCCGGACTTGCACTGAGTTTCCTGAGTTCTGCGTTTGACGTCGTCTTCACCCTCTTTTGCTATTCGCCTGTTGACGCGGGCGGTTTGGGACTTCAGGTAAGTATTCTATCAGCACTGCACACTTGTATAAGTTGATCTGATTGTTTCTACACCTGCGGACCGGATCCCACCTTTACTCTTCACTTTCCTGTGCTACGTGATTTCGATAGCCGTCGACCATTGGTAAATTCCTCGCCTTTGCTGGCACTCTTGCGGTCCTTCTCCGACTTGTCGCGATGCCCTACATTCTACGTCAATACGACTACGCCACAACGTACAACGCGTGTATGTATCTCTGGCCTGTCGTTTTTGCATTCCTTCCAATGTTCAACATGCTCGCCCTGGCACGTCCCCGCTTTCATTCCGAGATTTCGCCGGTCCCCATAACCGGAACTGGAATGTCGCCCACAACGACGACGACCGAGATCAGCATCTGGATTGGCCTGGCGATCGTCCTTGCGTTGTCCAAAGTCGCAGCGATCCCGTATAGTATCACAATGCTCCTTATAAAGCGACACGTTCCTGCTCCGTCATCCGGGTTAGCTACCCCCGCGACGAGCACAAAGTCAGCCCTCGGGCGGAGCAATGGCCTGGTTCAGTTCGCGATGTGCCTTGGACGCGCGGTCGGTCCTGTCGTGGTGAGTACGCTCTTTACCGCGTTGAACGGATCAACGTTGGCGAGGCGATGGGGGGTCAGCTGGACGTGGTCAGTCGTCATGGTGTGCTTTGCTGTGTTGGGTGCGAGAGTAGCGAAGGGTGTGAGATGAAGGGAAAGATGGCGAATATGTGTATCTCATTTGCACCACGAATAGCAGAGCAATTTACAAATCCTGTTGCTCTGGATCAAAGTGGGCTGTCCCACGAATCTCTCACTCATAAAAATTCGGTTGATTATCAGGTTTGTTGGCCGCATTATCTTGCATCCTGCATTTGCGTGCAGTGATCACGACCGGATACTGTTTGTGTAACGAGGTGACTGCACGTGCAGTCAACGCCAAAAAGCCACCAAAATATCTCTCATCTTGAAATAAGTAGTAGGAGAGGTGCCATTGCACGCCAGTGCCAGTGGTCCAACGCCGATCGCAAAGGCAGAAGCCTTCGCCATCGTTGCTATCCGCATCGCGAATTACATCGCTTGCAGCCTAATATATGAACGCAGTATCACCAACC
>JBBPOD010000864.1:0-13463 GCA_038091255.1 Tylopilus intermedius | reverse complement strand
AAAGCCCTCACGACGGCAAACACCAATGTCGGGCAGTGGTGTGATAGTATTCGCTCTTCTGGACAACCTTTGCATTCTGCCGATCCTTTGGTTGGGCGAACATCCCTGCGTCATCGCCTCGACCCAGCTCCTCGTAAGCCTATTATTGTCTTTTGTCTTTCATCTCCAAAGCATGAGCCGACTGGGAACTGCACAGGCTATGTTCAAGATGATGAATTCTTTGTGGATCTAGACTAGATATTAGTATGGTATATAGTTAGCTTTGCTGACGATCGCCTCTGTCCCGAGCAGTATGACTCAGGCTGGAAAACAACTCGTGTCGGTATGTACATTGTTGCCCTATGATTTATTTAGTAACACTTGTGGACATATGCACTGTACTGTACGAATGACATGCTGTTCACCAATTAGCTTGTTTATCAGGCCTTGAGACGGATACTACTATTAGTGTGTTTGTACGTGCACGTGGGTAACCTGCCAGCCTCTGCAAAGTAGCATTGTAACGTTATTGTTCGAGTATCGACACTTGACGGCTAGCAAAAAAGGAAATTATATACCCAAAAACGACACCAAACGACGCAAATGCCAAAAGCAGATGGCCGGGTATCCACGTATTCAACAGGGCCTCAGTGATACACAATGTACGAGCCGACCTAAATGTTACTGTGGTGCACTAGCCAGCACGCGCAATTTCTGAAGCGGCTGTGCGGTTTGAGAAAAAATAAGTGGTTGAGAATCCGTGCTCGAGCCATCCGGCAGTGCCCCCGATCCTGCAGCACCGGTAACTTCCAGATGAAGACTGGGTTGAGCACGCTTCTGCGCTCGAGAGCTCGTTTCGTCGATGTCTTCTTGACGGCGCTTAACGGAGACACTCCCGGAGGATGTCCCTGGCATTCGGATAGGGGAGTAGTGTCGGAGCGTATCTTCGGAGAGGATCACGCCAGATGTGACGATCGACGAGAGAGCCAAGGAAGAGCGTGGGTTTGTGGTAGAGGTGTTGCTGCTCTGAGTGGCCACGGCAGCGTTTTCCTCGCGCTTGTGCGCGATCCAGCTACTATCGGGGAGTTGAGAAAGGGTTTTGACCATCGCGGTGATGAACGTCTGATGAGAAAAGTTCGTGTTGGCCTGAATGACACCATGCACCATCTTGATGGGTAAAATGAGTTCTTTGCGTAGGTGTTCAAGGAGAGGAATGAGGGGCCGGAAATATTTGGATATGTGGGGAAGGATCTGCGCCGTCCAGCCAAAATCAGATTGAATGGTGAGGGTTTTGGTGATGCTGGGCTCGGTTACGGCGAAAAGCTTGTCGAAGCATTGGGCCAGTTTCTTGGGATGTTTGGTGACGGTAGGGGCATCATACAGTAGACAGATTCCAAGGAGGATATAAAAAAACGACTCCAGGTCGTGGTGGGCTCGATGGACAACTGGGGTACCGGGTACCATATGGCTGAGCTCAGTGGCCATCCAGGCCCACGTTCCCTAGCGACGGTCAGCTTTACGGTGAAGCTATGAGTTTGTTACGACGTACAGTGCGATGGAGTGGGCTTGCATCGATAGGTTCGCTGGAGTCATCCGGGAGTGACTCGTCGGCCAGGGGTAGCACAATGTCGTCTTCGCCATACAATTCGTTTTGAGATTTCGTCTTCGTTTCTGAGTCCCACGGCGACCTGACATAAAGCGTGGGCGGGATATTCGACACGGGGGGGAGGTTCTCTTCGGTGGATTGGGGTGTTCCACACTTCTGCCCTGGGATCGCGTATCCCCAATCCGCCAAAAGACCGCGACGATTGACGAGTCGCATGATCTTCTGTTCCAGGCGGATGCGTTCATGTTCACCAAGGACCCGCAAGAAGTCCATCTTGCGCTTACTCCCGGATGACAGGAGGACGAACAGAAGGTTGAAGAGGCTGATGTCCCGGTGAAGGACACCGGCTTTTACAAGCGCGTCAAGGTGTGCTATGAGATCATTAGCAATCGTTCATAATCAACTCGCGTGTGAGACGTGCCTTGCAAGCAGTCGATGAGCCCAACAAGTAGCTCTGCAAGGGACAAAAAATCGTAGATGACATTCCCTCTCGGCTTGGTTATTAAGCGAGATAGAACTCGCAGATGATATTTGCAATCCGAGGGGAGCGGGTCCTCGACGAGCGAGCGAAGGGTATGGGTTGAAACATTGACCGCCGAGTGTAGATCCAGGGGATGCGTTGTTGGGACTTGCTGTTCGTGTACTAGTCGTGGAACGCCTTCTACTCCATGGTCTTCCAGGATCTGGAGAATCCTACCCTCCGTGTATCGTCGCAACGGATCGACGAACGAGTCTTTGACGACAACGACATCTCCCTGGGGTGCCCCAGGGAAATCAACCTTGGATACTGTACCACTCCACACGGTCGTTCCCCGACCATGTAGTGACGCCGATATGAAGAGCAGTTCGTCAACCGCAACAAAAAACTGGGTCCCGTCCTTGATTATCCTGATTTCCTTCTTGCCGCCTATAACGGGCGAGATAGTGGGGTCGAAACCAAGGACAATGGCGTCGCCGAGCGTGATGCCCAGCAAAATTCGAAGGAAGTCTTTGGGATGTTGGTGGATATTGAGTGGGTAAGTGGAGATGGAACCGCCGCGATCGAAAAGCGTGAGGATGATATCGGTACCCAAGAGTTGGATTCCCGGGGCTGCATACCGCCCGTCTTGATTCTCTAGCTGGAAGACAACCTTCCCGGCGAGTTCGATGAACGACGACTTGATATTCTCGGTGGTGTTCTTTTTCTTTACTTCGCCGATGACGTAGACGTCCGTTCGGAGGTCGAACTGACGTTCTTTCCTGATGTCGCACTTGTCGATGACAGATTGTTCACAAAGGATAAGATCCGGCTTTCGTATGGCACCGGAGAATCCGTTCAGAGGCTTAGTCGCCCCTTTCCCAGTCCATCGTCTACACAGGGTGGTGAGATACAAGAAGTGGACAAACGTTAGAAAGAGTGAAATCATGACTTACCTCGGGCAGAGGACACCATCTGGAAGATTGCCTAATATTCGGTTAAAGAAATTGGCGATGTGTTCCTCGGAAAAGTCGGTCGTCTGAGGGTCGGGATAGTTCTGCCATTTGGAGTGGCTACCACCCTTCCAAAGTTTTTGCGTCTCGAGGTGATTTAGAATGGAGTCGATGGAGGTGTTCTTGAAAACCCTGTCATCACTGAAAAGGTTTCCCACGAAGCCAGCGGTCTCGTGCTCGTTGAGGGCCCAATGGACCGCGACCGTATCTCTTTGTACCCGTGGGTCCATAGATTCGCGATATGTGTCCGCCGGGCGGCGTATCGCGCTTGGTGTATTCGCCAGCTGTGAAGTTGTAGTAAGGTCGGCTGCAAAGTGCCAAGCCTCCGGACTCACCGCGGAGAGCGACAGTGGCGTATCGTGCTTAGTCATCGTTGTCAAAAATGTTCAGGAACGATGAAGTGAAGAATTACCCTTTCAAGTTGCATGATCAGCGTGATCCTGGGGTGATATTTTATGGTCGTGGTATGAGGGAACAGGTGGTAGGATGAATAGAACGATTGATGGAGGAGTACGCGAAGCGATTTTATCCATCGATTGATGCATTACCAAACCGCCGCGTGCGGCGTGCCCGACATCGGAAACGAATATAAATATATTGTGAAGCATCGAGCGAGTCACTAAGGGGACACTGCGTAATAGAACTCCTTTGACCAATACCGATTGAGCCAAAAGTCACATCTGACACCTCGTAGCTATTCTCTCGCGTCAGACGAGAATGCGCCTCCTTAGTACCGAAATTTGGGATCAAATAAACAGGCGAACGGATGTGTGATACCGGTACTACGCTTCCAACCCGCGCCCCGTTGGATTTCGTCGCCCACCACTTACCAGGGCACCAACATTCACCGTTCCCCATCGATGTCGATCTCACGTAGTTCCATGCCCAACTTGCCGCGGGTATGATAGCGTAGATGTACAATTTGAATGTGTACTCTACTGCCAATTGTGAATGTCGCAAACGTTTTGAACACTGGCAGAACGGTGTCGCACCACTCTACTGATGACATGCTAGTGACGAACTGGCCCGGCCAGCCCATGACTAGCCTACATCGACGCTGATCTTACTTAGCTCTAGTTGTACGGATAAAATGTGCAATTTGAATCTACGGTAACTAACTTATTACCCACCAGAATTGCCGCAAAGTAGTGGCAACAAGCCTTATGTAATTCCCGGTACGGAAGTAGAGGGTTTTATGGGGGGCCCCATTTTGCGGGGAATTGTTCAACGTGCATTTATGTTTATTTGTATTTGCCCGAAATCCTGCTTGGATTTCGATTCTTTTGGACGAATGAACATCGTACCTGGAAACCTATGCACTGATGGGGTTGGCCGGATTCCCCCTTGTTTCTGGGTCGTTGTCTCAACCTGGAATTGACGCTTCGTTTCGTCGCGCTGTTCTGCCTCACCTCAACGGTCGGTCTGTCAACGGCCGCTTCGATGATTCGGTATATCGACGCATTGTTTCACCCGCTGTCGCTGTGTATGTTACTTCTGATCTGTTGGTCCTTAGCTGCGCCATCATACAGGCTGAATTCTGCGGCATGGTATTCACCGCCGACGTCGCTGTTGATGTTCGTGACATTGATTGTGTTATTGGTTGGCACTGAGTGGGTGGCTTTCTTTCGCCTTGTTGTTGATGATCGTGCTCCCGTAACAGGTGATTCAGACGATAGTTTTGTTCCCTCGTCCATCGAGGAGTCTTCGTTGAACAGTTTGCCCTGCCATGTTTCTACTGAATTGGCTGCCACCTGTGGTGATTCGACGGGAGATCATGGAGCTTATCACTTGCACACCGTACGTTCACTTGAAGACGCTTTACACTCTGATCAAACAGTGGCTGACGTTTGGACTATTTTTCATTCGGATGTTACGGCTTTGTGTCGATGCTGTACTCTGCATGGAGTTAAGGTTGATGATAGCAATGATTATAGTGTGCATTTATTGAGACATTTCTTTACAGGTGTCTGTGCTCTTTCTCTTGATGGAGGTGCCCATGTGCCAGTGGCTTGTAGAGACGTTCGTCGTGGGCTTGTGAACCAGGCAGATATTGTTTCGATCCTCATGGACTCCGTGTTACGCCCGTTATTCGACCGACCATTTAGTTATGATCGCGCGTGCACTAGGACTTGTGACCTCTGGTGCTAGGGTGGAACGGCAGAAGCTGGTCTCGATGCTCGGGGAGTTTAAGTCTACACGCTGTGCTGTCGAACAGCTTGAAGTCCAAGCGGGCGCTTTATTTAGCACGTTTGAACGTATCGATCGAGGATCGCTGCTGTCCCTAGGATATGCACATGGCTTAACACTCGGCGGAAGTCGTGAGTTATGCGTGACAGTCTAATGTTACATTTGTGCAAGGGGGAATGCACTACATATTCGCATTCCAATTATCCCCTGGGTCGCGCTATCGTTCGAGAGTACACGGCAGACTCGCCGGTACCATATAATGACTCAGATGAGGTCCTGCAGATCCGCTTGCTTCAGGTGGTGTGCCAATCTATCAAACTGCTTCCTCTCAAACGACTATTGCGTGTCCTTGATGTGTCGTTCGATCCTCCTTTGACTCTTACCAGGCTACGCAGATCACTAAAGCTTTATGTGGACCGTCTGAGAGCAGTCAGGCTTCGAATGGAGTTCGATGTTTCGCATGTTGAATGGCCGACGCTGTTAACTGATGGTCAGAAGACTGATGTCGTGCGAAGATTTCGCGAAGCATAGCCTGTGACCTTCCAGATTTAATTGTTAATTATTAAACTCATGACTTAGTATCACGTGAAGGACGAAAAAATCCGTATCGGGTGTTGCCACGGATGTGGCCCGTTAGGTGTTATACTTGTTTGCCCACGTACTGACGCCCGACGTCGAAGCTTGCCAACCTAACCAGCAGCGATCATGGGTGCATCCACGACCAAGCAGGTACGCTCGCCGTCTATTTTATATAGCTTTAACCCTGACGGTCGCTACAGCTAACAGCCCTAGCTACCACCGCCGTCATTGAGTACTAGTAGGCTCTTCCCTCCGAGTCGGACCTCGCCGATTGACGATCGTTTCACAGCCGTACACATCCTCGCCCTCCTATCTGTCACAGACCACCATGCACAGTCTGTGCCGCAGCCCGACCAAACGGGTTATTGGTGTCCTGCTAGGAGGCAACAGCAAGACCGTCAACGTTGCGAATCTCCCGCCCCTCGATCCAGGTGCGTTCCACCCCCTCTTCCCTCGCACACTCACCTCACCTCTCGCAGGCCACCAACGATGGCTCCGCTGTTTCAACTTCTCCATCTCAGCCGGCGGATGCCCCAACCTCGATCTCTGGCTCAACGTCTCCGCGTACGACCCTTCCGAACTCTTCCCAGCACCCGGGCTCGCCACCGCCTCCGGGGACCTCGTCTCCCCGCAATTTGGGATGAGTGCGTGTCTCCTTTTCATTGCACCAACGGCTACCCTGTACGACGATCGCAGATGATCTTAGCCATCGCCTTTTGCACCATCAATCCTACCATCCAATGACGAAGGGCTAACGACCTCTCGCAGAACCTTGGTCTAGCCATTCATGGCCTGCATTTCGACCTCTCGCTCCATGACATCCGCTTTACAACGACAGCGCTACAGGCGATCTCGTTGCCATCCATCCTTTCCGTCTTTCAGTGCTTGCACCTTGATTCTCACAGCACGACGACAACGCCCGCTCGCACTACCATACATATCATACCGTTGTCGCTGTTTGATGACAATATGCGATAGGGTGAGTACGCGATAACGACGACGACCGATTACTAAAATCCATCACAGACGACTTGGCTGTCCTTCGCCTCGCGCCGTCATTCGCACCGGCAGCACCCACTCGCACTGCCGCCATTTTCCCCGTATCGGTATCGAACTCCCTTGCTACTAAGCCACCAGGCAGGCATTTAATGACAGAACGATGAGTACAGCGCAATAACGGCGACCGTCCCCCCTCGTCCCCGACTCGGAGGATCCACCCCCACCTGCCCGTGCGCACGAGATCGACTATCGTGCACCGGTCGGCCTTGTCGGTAAACTACGCTCGCCACTGCTCGTGCCATTCGATGAGAAGATAAGTGGTTGTTGCATGAGCAACGTGGCGGCAGGATAGTAGGACTAGGATGGGTGAGCAGAATAACGACGAGAAGTTGACGCGCATCGCAGAAACTTGAAAGAGTGGTACCGTGACGGCAATTGAGTGTGTTTTAAGCCCCTCAGATCTTTAGTAATGGTAGTAGTGCGGTCAGAATTGTAGTTGAATAAGATTGAATTTGGTGTGCTGCCAGCGCATCAGCAACTCAAAACGAAGTGACATTGTTAGTCGGCACCAGTACCACCGAAGTCAAACAAGTCACTCTAGTGCTCCGCGGGATTGACAGACACAGTTTGACATTCTACAGCCTGGGACAGATATCTATCCGAATAGGACAATATGGTGACAGAATGTGTCACCGGCAGGTGGCTGTCATCTCGGCTAACCAAAAGGGTCGGTTTGCTGATGAAGTTCCACTGGTCTGATACTTATCCACCTCTCTCACGACTCAAGTGAACTTTTCCAGCGCTGTCTCAGCTTACTTGTGTACGTGCTGAAAAAGCTGTTCATTCATCGCAAGTCTTACTCACTAAGAATGCCACTGTCTGGAAAGACGCGCGTCTCGCCCAGTGAGCAGCTTCAACTCTTTCAAAGCTGCTTCGCCCTTCACGTCACGACATGCAATCTCACACTCAACCTAGCAAATCTGAAATCAATCAAGGAGTCCGTCGACGAGTTCTTGCGGTAACAACCTCCTCCATTGTTTTCAAACAACTCATCTGTTCGCGATAGGTATGAAATTCAACTCCATAGTCTTTTTCAACAACATGTGCGTCTCTCACCCACCCCTCTTATCTCTATCAAGCATCAACTGACTGGCGCATAGTGGCCGGGTGCTATGCAGCTACCCATCACAATGCTCACTGACGATGGATACAACCTCACGTTCGGAACGAGTTTTCTTGGCCATTCCCGCTGCTCTTGCCTATCCTTCTGTCCACCGCCAAATCCACGCCCGAGGGATCCGTTCGCATCGTGAACGTGGCTTCACAAGCACACATAACTGGGGAACTCCAGTTTGACACATTTATAATCCTAAGAGGACGGACGACATGTTTAAATTGTACGCGCAGAGCAAAACGGTAGCTGGTGTTCAACGTGCTCGACAGATATATTCTTATACTCACAAGGTGACATCGCGTTCTCCACTGAGCTACACAGGAGGTATCATGATCGTCTCCACTGCTCTCCATCCGGCTCATCTCTGCCAGCGTCATTCACTGCGCTCTGATGAGTACATCCCTTAACAGGCGTAATCAATACTGAGGTGAAATGTCATCTCAGCAGTTCCCTGCAGAGTCTTACCGTTCGTTTTAGTTCCATATGTTCAATCGTATACCGCGAAACTTGAGCCCTGACCGGATACTTTAGCTTTGGTCCTATTCGACGTTGCGCGCGGTGCTTTGACCCGGCTCTATGCAGAGAGGCTGAAAACCTTGGAGGACAGGTTAGTCAAATCAGTTTTCGAATCATTCCTGTAGTATCTCATCAGTGGGCGCGCGTCGGTGCATCACGTGCTTATACTCAAGATCCGCAGATCTGCAAAGAGCTATCATAGGGTGTGGCTGGAAGAACAGGTGTCGGAACTATGAACTGTAATCTGGCTCTGGGTTGCTTTTGCCACCACCCCCTTGCAACTGTACTGGCCTCCACGTATACATTGACTACTAGTACTCTATAAAGATGGGTTGCATTATCTCGACAGTGTAACAATAACTTGCCGAGGCTATGATACAATATACTTATTCTGCCTCAGTGCGCGCAGCCACACCACCATTGCATGTCAACGGCCAGTGGCAGGTCCGATGTGACTGGCATGGAGAAGGCTCACTCATACATGTCAACACCGCTAGGCACTTGACACCACTGACCACTGCCCCATATGTGACGTATACTTTACCAGAGCACTTTGTCGGTATGATGGGCCCGGGGGCTGCCTATTCATTCCTCCGTGAGCACCACATTTCACATCCTCACCAAAAAGAGTACACTCCCATGCCAAAAATGACCACTGTGATGCCAGTGGACGTCTAAGGTTCAACACATAAATGGAACATCACAAAAATAGCAGGAACATAACATGTCCAAATACGGTGTATTCAAGTTACTGATAATTCTTTGGTCGTGTGTCTAGCTTCAAGTTGAAGCCTAACTTGGCACTGTGCGATCCTACCTTTTGTCATTGATGTACCCTGACGTCGTGCCCGCATTAGCAGATCTTCCTAAGCTCGGTACAGGCGTGGATGCGCTGGAACTGCGTGTTGACCTCCGTGACTCGGAAGCTGGCTCGGCGAACCCGATCCTATCGCATGCATCATGATACGTCACACATCAGTTGTCCGAACTTCGACGTGTCGCTCCCTATCGTGTTTACCATCCGCGCGGGCGCACAAGCAACTTGAAGATGGTGGGTTGACATGCTCTGGGGAATTCTTTACTGCTGTTGCTGATGATGATTACGCAGGGAAATATTGTGTTCTCCACTAAACTACACAAGAAGTATCACGATTAAGGTGTCGTCTCCATCGGTCTTCAGCCTGATCAGTGATAGTACGGTTGGTTGTGTTTCATTGCTCCTTCGTTCATGCATTCAAATGCTGTCTTCATGACCATTGTGCTAGACATCTCCAGGAACGTTGCGTCATCGCTGTCAGCGGCGACTCATCACTCCATACCTATCTACACTTTCTTGCACTTTTTTACAACTTAATTTGCCAAGCCCCGCTGAGGGGGTCAGTTAGTAACAAGTGCCGGGCGTGGCTAGTGCTTAGCAACTTGAACGATACCCGCGATCATTCAGTCACTGACAAAGTAATGGGAGGGCATAGACTATAGCGTGAGTAACGTGATCTCCCCACCTACTAGAAAAACTTAATCCTGTATCCAAGAGACTTTGAAGGGATCACCATTGGCTGCCGGGAGAAAACCGGTAACAACCGACCTCCGTTGTGGCGTCAGACTGAATGAAAAAAAAAACATGTTATTAGGTAAATATATCATGGCACTTGGCGAATTGACCGCTTTCAATTCAATCAGGACACGCGTAATGTTTGTAAGTACAATTTTCGCAGACTATAAAACATGCATATACACTCACTTCACTCCGAGTCTTAGCCCACTCCTACTACTTGCTCATGAGGACAAACGACCGTAAACGACAAATGTCCGATGGAGGCAGTGACGCGCCTCCCAAGAAGCAAAAGGCAGGAAGTCCATCTCGTCGAAGCCAGAGGGTCAGCAAGGGTAAAGGAGGTGCCGCTGAGCAGCTAAAGAAGTTCGGTGACGCCATCGCTGCTGGCCCGAAGAAGAAACCGGATCATTTCGCTGCCGCTGGAGAGACTCGCAACCCGATGGCACCTGAAGCCTTCCAAAGGATGAAGGTAAGCCTCGTGTCTTCACTGTTGATATTTACCGACGACAATGATAGCATCGACTCCCAACCTCGCAAGCACTGCCGCCTAAGGCGGCTAAATCAGAACCTGGCAGGTTTGGATTTAAGTTCGTACGTCACTCGGCTTTGGTATGTGTGTGTGTTTTTGATCAATGCGCAGCCAACGGGTGCCGAGAACTTGCGTTCCACTATAACCATGCCCAGCCATGCCAGAGGCCTGCAAATCATAGCTGACGAACGAAAGCGCCAGCACATGAAGGCGCAGGGTGATCGCAAGAATGTCTCCGAGGCCGCTAAGGATTTACAGGACTATCAGGACTGTTTGCCTGGCGACGAGGTCGGTGAACGCCAGGATGAACTTGAAATGCCCGGATTATCTGACGGCGATGGAGACGAAGATAATGAGGGACACGAGGACTGGTTTGGAAATGAGGATGAGGACGATGACGCGGGTGTGGACGTGGACGTGGACTTGGACATGGACAAGGATGAGGACGCGGATGAGGATGGGGACGAGGACGAGGACGAGGACGAGGACGAGGACGAGGACGAGGACAATGGTCCTCATGCTGAACAGATGGTTCGTACCGCCAGCTCTGGAGCTCGTCTACTCATTCTCTTACAAATATAAAATAGACCGACTCTGATCAAGAAGCCAGCAATGAACTTGAGATTGGTGACGTGCGTCACGAATTGTCGCCGAACGACCAAGCAGATGAGGTTAAGATGACCTTCCTTCCGTTGTCAGTGTTACTAAACTGTACACAGGCTGCAAACGTTCTCGAAGAACACTATGCTAGGAACCGCCGTCCCCGTCCACCTTCGCCTGCTAGATTGCTGGCTCTTAATCACCAGAATGCAGCTGCCGTTGATGATGACGAAAGCGATGACGATGCTGATCCCGGCAGACAGCGACGTTATTCGAAGACTCCAAAGCAAGACCGTTGCACGGACCCAACTCAACTTGGTTTTTATCCGCCGAAATGGCAAGATTTTCTGGAAGACTGCAAAGCTGAGACTCGCACATACGTTGCCACTCGCGATCCATGGCCGGCTAGAAAAATGGCGATGACAACATTCATTCCCGAGGCGATCGACACAGTCGTTGCAAAGTGGAGACGGGAACAGCGGACCGTCGAGAGGGGGTTCTATCCGAGCTATCGACAACACATGTGCAAGCTGGTACGTGTCTCAATTCTATTTGAGTTCATGCCATTTACTAACTCCACTAGCTTTTCGAGGATATTGCATCCTGGCGTGGCGAAATCAAGAAGTCAGCGGCCAGTATAGTTCGTTCCCATTACGACCTGTTCCCTCCTGCGGATAGTGGCCTCTCGAAGACTGAGACGCGCCGACATGTGAGGGGCGCTGCCGAGGCCCTGATTAAGAAATCAATGTTCGTACGCGGCGGAAAAGATGCTGGGGTACGTACCCATCCGTCGTAGCCTTAACAGCTGCTTCCTCACTGTTTCCAGGGCCACACCAACAATTTCGGACACAAAGCAATCCGCGAGCTTCTCCTTGTCTCCCTTTTCGGCCGTGAAAATCGCATCGGTAATCTCCGTCCCAACGAATTTGGATCTCGCATTCCGACCAAAACGTTGACCCTCGCAGTCACTGCGGCAAGTCGGACAGCAGCTCAGCCGATAGCTTTCTGACGTTATTTTGAAGATGCGTTGCATACTCGACGGATACAGGATAAACGGCAAAGCGAAATTTCCTCACTTCAGCAAATGCAACTACGCTTCCAAATGGCGCCAGTACAATGGACTGATCGGACAGCTTTCGGCATCTGAGGTGCACAGTGACAAGCTTGCAAAGCTCTGCCGTGAAATTGCGCGTACCGGCATGTACGCATCTTATTTCCCATTCTTGTTGTTTGTGACGTGCTGATGGGCCATGGCATTAGTGCGAGCGGAGGAGTAGGCGACAACTCAGATGGTGACACTAGCAATGACGAGGACTACGCCGTTGAATTAGATTGATGATTTTACATACTAGTACACTGCGTTGCGGGGTGATATCAATACAATGGTTTGGGTGATTGACTCGGAGTCTTTCCTTGGAACATTCACTGGCAGCATCCTAATCATTGCGCGGCTTCCATTCAGGCTTTGATATCGACACATTGCCGGTAATTCTCCCGACTCTCAGGCTCATGTTCACCTCCAACTTCACTACTTTCAATGAACCCACGTGCCAGCGTACTAGTAAGTTAAACTCCGAGTCATTGACCTTTCTTCCTCCTTAGCCTCCTCTTCTAGAGTGCAGAAAACCCGTGAAAGGAGACGCGACGTGTTTATAGGACATTCTCGACTCGGACGACCGGATTCCGAACCACAGTTTTGGATGGCTCCATTCCGCTCACACTGGCAGGAACACGGTTCGCAACTTCGTGTCGCGAGAAAAGACCACTGTCCAACCAAGTCGAGGAAAGTAGTGCGATCCGTTGACACAATATCGGGATCAATTCTGATCGATTCATGTAGCTCAAGAAAACCTCTGTCCACAACACAGCGTTGCTGCAGGAAACGCAGGTTTCGAGAAGGAATGTGACGTGCCCAAACGGGCATCGCCATCCATCCCTTTGCGCTGTACTAGTAACGACGACGACAACAGGGTGTGCGACGTCCCCCATGATGCGAGCACCATTGTCCATCCCCCACCACGCAACAAGGGCAGCAGAGGCGGCGATGACGATGCCGACATGGCGTGCAACATGCCCCATGCGACCATCCACTTGTGCCTTGCCACGTAATGACGACGCCGTGTCACCAACGAGCCAGCCTCGTCAACAACACCACAACGACAACGAGCTCTAGCATCTGGCAAGGGCGAGAACCGCATGGCTGTCGTCGTCGAGGGGAACGCAGACAAGGGCACCGGTGCGCGTGCCTCTGAGATACAGCTGCCGCGGA
>JBBPOD010000863.1:0-13463 GCA_038091255.1 Tylopilus intermedius | reverse complement strand
AGCCCAGACTTGGATCAGGGTCGTTCCCCAGGAGAAGCCTGTTATTTTGTGGTCAGCCAACTGGATGAATCACCCATGGCCTGTCATTCATATATCTTGCATGCAATGGAAGAGTCCCTGCCACTTGAGATATACATCATCTATTAATGGAGTGTTAGGACGGTCAAGCGTTATAGAGGGGCTAAGATGTCTGACGTCGTCGTCAAGCGTCAACAAGAAATCCCACACAAGCAGAGCATGACTGCCAAATGTTGTTGCGCTGGGAACGAGACGAGTGCGTTGGCGGGACGAACGCCGAAGTTGGTACGAGACGTACCATATGAGATGCACGTCTTCCGCAATCTTCAAGGCATCCATGTTGACAAAGAGACGAACCGGATCAACGCCGTCACAAGAAATTGTCCACGGACTTTATGCCATGCGCGAACATTGCATTCTTTCGATCGATATGGGTAGGCGTGGGGATAGATATTCGAAGGATGCCGGGATCTATTTGTTCCCAACCGAGGGTTCTGTCATGAGAGCATTAGGTTACCTGTGAGAACACCCATTCGGTCGAACTAGCTGTGTAGAATTGATCATTCCTCGTGCACGTTCAAGTGCCAATGATGACCCAGGCTAGAGTCGGATTCGCAAAAAAGCGCGACGCCGCTTGGCAACACGTTATGCGATGCTGACTGTGGGAGTTGGCTCGGCACAATTCCACCCAAAGGGCGATGGTTGAATGATCCTTGTTGAGGATATAGCCCTTCTGAGTTACGACAGAATCAGGTCCAGGTGTGTCAACATCGTTGAAGTTGAACATTCAAAGCAAATTCTGAATCCGACTCCGAGTCTGTGGCGGTGCTGAGTGTGACGCTGATGTTCAGGCCTTATATCCTAGGCCCTTATTGGTACACTAACACTTTGTGACACATGTGGTACAATTCCACTGAGTATACCCTCTGCACACGTCTGGTTACTCTGGTAAGTATTCGGTTATACACGCCAGCTGGCCCGTCCGAAGAAAGGCTTGACGAGTCTCCAGGATCTTTTTCAAGTAAAAGCCCCTGAAAAGATTTTTTCTTCCGCTAATGTACATATCATACATACTTTTACGTCACCAATGATGACCATCATGATACGATGCCATCATCGCCGAGTCTATTGTAACTATGGTATATTCAGATCAATTCACAGACATACATTAATATTGTTGGTATACATAAGCGTTCTCTCGGTCCAAGATCTCGTCCGTGCTGAATGCGTAAGAAATAATCGTTTACCCTGTGATCGCAGTCATTGAAGCAAAACACATTCGCCGCATCCATGGATCGCAAATGCAGTAGTACCACAGCAGAACGTCACGGAAACCCTATAGTATTCAGCGTCATGCGCTCGACAGGGTCATGTCGTTAAAGGCGGCCAGTTGCATTTCGACTTCCCGGCTGATCTCCGACTGTCTGATGTCACTTTGTATCTGTAGACGTCTCAGATCGATGGCAAGCCGTTGACCCGTAATGTTGACGAGCACAATGGTTATCCTGCGAAAATCAAAATATAGTATAAGACGGGTGCAAGCAAGCGACGAACGAGGTGGTGACTTCGTAAAGCGGGGACTAGGAGCAACGGAAAGTCAGACGTCGTGGACACCCAGGTCGATTTCGACCGCTTACATCGACAAAGATAGTCCTGTCATTTCATGCTGTATCAAGCGTAACCCAGTCCAAACAAGCGTGTTTTGCTCACCATGCGACCGCGTTTGACACATTATCCAGTATGTTTGCCTAGCAGGAAACCACTGTGAGCGGCAAGGGCGAGATGACCTGAATACCCACCCACCAGAAAGAATATAAGGGCATGTATATAGAGGCTACTAACGAGACGGGAGATGCGAGAAAACTTGGACGGAAAATGTCGCCAGAGCGTAAAGATCGTCAATATGAACAGATACCCTTCCAAGACACATCTGGTAGCAGTGCGTTCACCTCCGGTCCCGACGGCATATGAGTATCACCTACCCGACGATCCAGATCAGCCACTGGGAAAAAACAAACAAACATGTCTTAGGAACGATCTCGTTCGGCGGGCCGAGTCACTCACCGAGAAACCTGGACGAAATACACGTGATCAGTCAAACAAGCGTTTGAGGTCTCCAAAGGGTGACATACGTGGCAGCCCCTGCCAGCACGCCTGGCCAGACGCAGTCATACCATCTACAAGTGAATGTCAGCGTGTCACGCGACGCGCATTGAACAGCTTTGACGCACAGTGTATGGCACTCATGATGTACGCAACCAATGCAAGCGAGGTCCCCGCATAGAGGACGAACGCCACCAGGAGTGCGATGGTGATCCCGAGGGTACGATCGTACAATATCCAGATCCGCAGGAGTACCAAAACTGACGTCCCAGTGGGCGATCAGTCGACACCGATTACCACCCAAGAGACGTACAATGCATGGAGTCATGCGACCACATCCTGGAGAGAGCAAGTGCCCATGAAAATCCAAGGCACGACTATCCATTCCTCCATCAGGACCATCTAAGCGATCCACGTGAGCGAGGAGCGTCACGCACCGCGGTTGACTGCAGTAGAAACGCCCCGGCCACTTGGGAGAGAGTGAGTGGCTGCATCAAGAGACTGATGTAGCGATTTCCGATGAACAAGTACTTGACGATCGAGCGCGAACTTGCCCAGATGTACACCACCTACGATGCAAGCGTGAAAAAAGGGTCATGAGCGGACGGCACAAGATGCGACACCTCGTCGTCCAGCGTCAAGAAGTAGTCCCACACGAGCAGAGCGCAGCTACTATACGTCACTGCCCTAGGGAAGAGAGGCAAGCACTTTGTGAGGATCTGGCAAAAACGCAGTCAGAATCAGACATACCGCACGACGAATGTATCTTCGACATATTGGAACGAGAACGAAGGAGAGGACATATGAACGAAGAGGCACTTCTGTAGGAATCCCTGTTGACTGAGGACGACGTCGTCGCTTACGCCAATTGCGGGCCAGACGTGCCGCTGCTAGTCCAAGCCTCAAAGTTATCCTCGGGCAGTACCGGCTGGCAAATATGTAGTGCCTGCCCTGTTTCATATGTTACCTTGCTTGGGAACCGGAAAGGCCGATCTGCGGGAGCAAAAATAACGTACTTACTACTCATTCAGCGACTCCATAACATTATGGTCAATAATGGCCCGCTTAAACTGTAGATTAGTATCGGCATTGGACTTCGTGTGGATTCAAAACGAGGACGATAGGATAGCTCAGATCCCCCTCCTTGTCATTGTTAGACTTTCGGATTAGAGAATCCTTTTTCCTTTGAGATCGGATTTCCGAATCCGTTGAAAGCGTTGTGCCTGGGTTTTCGTCCAATCATGTCGTCTTCCGCCCTTCTTCGCAAGCCAGCAATGTCCAGTCGGTATAGCCTGGTTGCTAAGAATAAATGTGTGTAACCCGGCGCCGTCGTCACTGCGCAAAGGGAAAAGCATCTGACTGGGTGGTTTCGCGCAAGGATGCAAAGCGTCATGCCTGTCACGGTATTTCGTGCAAGGCGACGGGTATGATCGATTGATCTCGAGCAGCTTGAAACAGATGACTGAGCAATGGCAAAGTCCGTGAGATCAGCAAGGAGTCCTTCGGAACTAGCCGGCCAAGGTTAGGTACTCGTGACAACGTCGACATCATGATGTTGAGTACGTGGCCGCCCTTAGAGACCAGCAAATTCACCAACTTAGTGATATAGGGCACCGCCGGCGTGGGGGCAGTCTGGTTATACCTTATTTCCGTACATAGCCTGGGCCCTTCAACTTACTGGTACACTAACACTTTGTCATGCGGTACAATTCCAGTACTGAGTATACCCATACGACACGTCTGGTAACTGTTACACACGCCAGCTGGCGCACTAGGGAAAGGCTTGACGAGTCTCCAGGATCCTTTTCAGAAAGGGAGCAAAAGCCCCTGAAATTTTCCACTACATAGTGTACTATATTACATACTTTTACGTCACCAACGACGACCATCATCGATGCATCATCGCCCAGTCTATTGTAACTATATCCAGTATATAGACTCACACATACATGTACATTATTAGCATACATAACGTTTTATCAGATCTCCAAGTCGTCCTGAATCCGTAAGAAATAAATCGTTTACCCTGTGATCGCATTCAAGCGAAACACATTCGCATCTCCACACGACCGCATGGATCGCAAACGCAGTAGCACCACGGAACGGAGGGTCATAAAACTCTATAGCGTTCAGCGTCATGTGCTCGACAGGGTCGTGTCGTCAAAGGCGGCCAGTTGGATTTCCACCTCCCGGCTGACCTCCGACTGGCTGATGTCCCTTTGTACCTGTAGACGTCTCAGATCGATGGCAAGCCGTTGACCCGTAATGTTGACGAGCGCAATAGTTAGCCTGCGAAAATCAAGATATATAAGACGGATCGCATCATGTTCTGCAAGCAAGCGACGAACGAGTTGGTGACATCGGAGAGCGGAGACTAGGAGCAACGGGACGTCAGACGTCGTAGACACCCATGTCGATTTCGACCGCTTACATCGACAAAGATAGTCCTGTTGTTTCATGCTGTATTGAGTGTGACCAGGTCCGGACAAGCGTGTTTCGCTTACCATGCGACGACATTTGACACATTATCCAGTATGTTTGCCTAGCAGTGAACCACTGTGAGCGGCAAGGGCGAGACGACCTGAATATCCACCCACCAGAAAGAATATAAGGGCATGTATGTAGAGGCTACGAACGAGACGGGAGATGCGAGAAAACTTGGACGGAAAATGTCGCCAGAGCGTAAAGATCGTCAATGTGAACAGACATGCTTCCAAGGCACATCTGGTAGCAGTGCATTCAGTCACCACCTCCAGTCCCGACGGCATAGGAATATCACCTACCCGACTATCCAAATCAGCCACTGGGAAAAAAAAAGGTTTAGGAATGATCTCGTTCCTCAGGCTGAGTCACTTACCGAGAAACCTGGACGAAATACGCGTGATCAGTCAAACAAGTGTTTTGGGTCTCCAAAGGGTGACATACGTGGCAACCCCTGCCAGCACGCCTGGCCAAACGAAGTCGTACCATCTACAAGTGACTGTCAGCATGTCATGCGACGCTTATTGAACAGCTTTGACCTACAGTGCATGGTACTCAGGATGTACGCAAGCAATCCGAGCGAGGCCCCCACATAGAGGACGAACGCCACCAGGAGTGCGATGGTGATCCCGAGGGTGCGACCGTACAATATCCAGATCCGCAGGAGTACCAAAACTGACGTCCCAGTGGGCGATCAGTCGACACCGAATACCACCCGAGAGACGTACAATGCACGGAGCCATACGACCACATCCTGGAGAGAGCAAGTGCCCACGAAAATCCAAGGCACGACTGTCCATTCCTCCATTAGGACCATCTAAGCGATCCACGTGAGCGAGGAGCATCACGCACCGCGGTTGACTGCAATAGTATTGCCCCGGCCATTTGAGAGAGTGTGAGTGGCTGCGTCAAGAGATTGATGTAGCGATTTCCGATGAACAAGTACTTGACGATCGAGCGCGGACTTGCCCAGATGTACACCATCTACGGTGCGAGCGTGAAAAAAGGGTCGCGAGAGGACGGTACCAGATGTGATACCTCGTCGTCAAGCGTCAAGAAGTAGTCCCACACGAGTAGAGCGCAGCTACTATATGTCACTGCCCTAGGAAAGAGAGGCAAGCACTTTATGAGAATCAAAAAACGCAGTCAGAATCAGACATACCGCAGGACGAATACATCTTCGATATATTGGAACGAGAGCGAAAGAGAGGACATATGAACGAGGAGGCGCTTCTGTAGGAATCACTGTTGACTTATATGAATGAACATAACGTCGTTGCTTACGCCAATTGCGGGCCAGACGTGCCGTTACCAGTCTAAGCCTCTAATTATCCTCGGGCTGTATCGGCTGGCAATAAGCAGTGCTTACTCCGTGTTTCATATGTTACCTTGCTGGGAACCGGGAAGGTCCTATCGGCATTCGACGTCGTGTGGATTCAAAACAAGGACGATAGGATAGCTCAGATTCCGCGCCTTGTCTTTCATAGGCTTTCGGGTTAGAGAATACTTTTCCTTTGGGATCGGATTTCCGAATCCCTTGAAAGCATTTAAATTGTGCACCAGTTGTCGTCCAATCATGTCGTCCTTCCGCCCTTCTTCGCAAGCCAGTCAGGTCCAATCGGCATAGCCCGGTTGCTAAGAATAAATATGTGTAACCCGGCACCGTCGTCACTGGGCAAAGGGAAAAATATCTGACTGGTGGTTTCGCGCAAGGATGCAAAGTGTCATGCCTATGTTTCATTGCGCAAGGGGACGGATATGATCCAGAGCAGCCTGAAACAGACCCAACGTTTTAATCACTGAGCAATATTGGCAAAGTCCAAGTGCCAAGTGAGACCAGCGTCCTTCGGGACTAGCCGGCCAAGAACCGCAAGGTTAGGTACTCGTTGACATGTTGAGTACCTGACCGCTCTTAGAGAGCAGCAAATTCACTAACTTAGTGATATAGAGGGCTTGGTGTACGAGGATGCTGGATCTGGCGATAATATCGTTCTCAAGGGCTCGCAGCCTGACCTACTTGTCAGTGACCTGCACCCTCTGATCATAGTGGAGTAAAGCCAGCCAGTGGGGAAATCCTTACTGTTGACTGTCCACATGGGAGACTGTCGGCAAAGAGATGTTTCACGAGCACGTGGCGGATATTTGTGCAAAGGACATCTCTATTGAGAATGTTGACCTGGCGCCTCCAATACATTATCCGATGCTGTCTGCTGTTGGATCCACATGTCGTGGTAGAGTCCACCCAAACGCAGCAGCTCCTCGTGCGTGCCCTGCTCTACGACTTGACCGTCCTTGAGCACTATGATCATGTCTATGTCGAGATCGCATCAAGCAGTATGTAATTCGACAACTAGAATGCACTTGCCTGCTTCGACTACGGTGCGTAGTCTATGTGCAATGAATATGCTCGTCCTCCCGCTGTGCAACAGAGTGTTATTGATACTCTTCATGATCTCCGCTTCCGTGTGCGCATCAAGCGCAGATGTCTAGGTGAAACAGGCGTCAATAAGAATCAATTGCAAATTTCCTGAGCCTCACAGCCTCGTCGAAAAATAGGATTGGTGGGTCCTTCAACAATACGCGTGCGATGGCCAGCCGTTGCTTTTCGCCGCCGGAAATCATGAGTCCTCGCTCGCCGACGGTCGTCTGGTAATTGTCCGGTAGACTCATGATGGTATCATGCACGCTGGCCTTGATGGTAGCCGCTTTGACTTCTTCATCCGTTGCATCAAGGCGTCCGTACCGCACATTGTGCATGATATCCGAGTGGAAAAGAGGTGTGTCTTGTGGTACGACGCCTACTGCCTTGCGTAGGCTCTCCACTTGCACGTCTTGGATGTCTTGGCCATCAATCAAAATGCGACCAGACGAGGGGTCATAAAATCTGAAAAGTAGCCGGAAGACGGTAGATTTGCCACAGCCCGATGGTCCTACGATCGCTACCTTTTTGCCAGCTGGGACAGTAAAGGAAAGATCACGAAATATGGGCCGGTCGGGATGGTATCCAAAGTTGACCTTTTCAAAGCGAATGGTACCGCCCTTGAGCGCAAGCGGTTGTGCCTCAGGCTTGTCCTACGTGCGAATAAGATACGAATCTAGATCATTATTGGACACTTGCCTTCACTGGCGCGTTCTCGGTTTGAAGAGTAAAGAGAACATCCATATCCAACAGGTTTTGTCGGAGCTCGCGATATATGCTACCCAAGAAATTAAGGGGAAGCGATAGTTGGAATATCAGCTGATTGACCATGACGAGGTCACCAACAGTCATCGTCCCTGGGTATCGCTTGGTCAGGATGGTCACACGATTCATCTGAAGAAAACTCTCACCGTTCAGCACCCCTTGAGCGGCTAGAAACATGGTCGCTGTCAATGCCGTAGAGAATATCACGTTTTGAACGGAATTCAGGTATGCCAAGGAAGTGGTGATCAAGACCGAGGATTTCTCGTACTTCTTCAGATGCGCGTCGTACTGCGCAATCTCGAATTTCTCGTTGTTGAAATGCTGCGTAACGTGTCGTGAGATGGAACCAGGGTGAACGGAGTGCAGCGCAAACCTTGACTGCTTCGTAGTTTATCAACGAGTCGACCGCCGACGATGCAGCCAGGTTGTCCGCTTTGTTTGCATTGCGTCGAAACTGCGTCCTGGTGACAGTGTGAGAAAGTGAGGTAAAAACGTGCACGAGGCGGGCTGACCTCCAAGACGTGGTTCGGACAGTAAACCAAGTATATGCGGCTAACGTGCTTGCCGTTATCGCTGCAAAGTCCCACCCAAACTTGTACGTCTATGGTACATCGTAAGAGCCGGTCGTCGACCCAAAGAAGACCACCTACGAGGATACCGCACACCATGGATATCTCCAAGGCAGTGGGCGCGATACGGAAGAGGATAGCTTGTAGCATAAACGTAATGCCCCTATGGACCCGTCAAAAGAAGCGCGACAGCAAGAGACACAAAGCATACTTGGTTCCGCGATCGATGGCACGAGTGAGCCCGCCAGTTTGTCGTGAGAGGTGGAATTTGAGATTCAGGTTGAGCAAATGCTCAAAGGTCTCGCGAGAGACCTTGCGTATGGCGCGCTGACCGATGTTGGCGAACACCGCATTCAAGAGTTCGCCGAAGACGGTCGCTCCGATGCGGGCGGCGCCGTCTGAGAGGGGGTCAGGTTAGGCTTGTGAGCGAGCGTGGCGACGTACAGCCGAGAATGAGAGAGCCTGCGACGACCCAGACGGTCGACGTGGCCGAAACGTCGAGGTTGAGAGCGTCGATGACGTCCTTGAAAAGCTGTGGGACTTGTACGTTCAGGACCTTGTGAGAAGGATGAATGCGGATCACGGGAGAGGTAGAGAGGTGAAGGGAACCTTGCCGCCAATGAGGAGGGCGAAACCGAGGACGACCCGACCGCGGGTGTTCCAGTCGTTCTTTGGCCAGACGTTGCCAATGAGTTTGCGCACGACCATCCAGTCTTTGCGGCGCTGTTCTTTCGGAGACACATGTTGGTCGTGGAGGGGAGGGGAGGTGGAGAAATGGAGAGCGGGCGGTGCCAGTGGCGGACGCAAGCGATGGAGGGCGAGGAGGGAGCGTCTTTGCAGGGGAAAGACGCCCGCAGTGCGACGACACACGCCTGCCAACATGGAGGTGTAATAAATTCACAGCATGCAGAGTACTATGACATAGCAATGAGCTACTACAAACATGTATACGAGTACAGGAATGCGATACAACAAGCGGTGCCAGCAAAACAAGTTGCTCATGAGATGGAAATCATACGTTTCATTGAAAAGTAGCGTCCTGGGCGAGATATCCGAGTCATCATGCCCACGCGTTGCAGCCCCACCATCGCTTGTCCGCCCCTACGACCATCCACTCCGAAACGCTGTCCGTCGTAGCAACGTAGATCATTCCACCATGAGGATCAAAACACGTTCCCGCGATGTCGAGATCCGGATTCTGTGGCTGCTCCGCCGCAAGATCTGTCCGCACGCTCGTTCGGCGACTAGAGTGGCGCGTATTCGAATAACGCGCAAATGCACTGCCGCGGGTCGGTGAGGGCGATGAATGCAATGCAACATGGACAGAAGGCGGCGGAGAAGACGAGCGGGAAGGAGCACGCGAAACACAATCCGCTTCTAGTTCGTCGACATCCATGTTGTCTACATCTGCTCTTCCATCCCGTTCGACGTCATTGTTGCCATATACGTGTAGATTCGCAGTGCCTCGCATTGCTGCCTGCGGGTACACGTCTGATCGATGTGAAAGATAGGCCCGTACCGCCCGACGTGAAGATGCCTCTCGAACGCTGTCTTGCACCATGTTGTGAGAAGGTACATCGAAACCTTCTCCATAGCTGTAGTCTCCGTCCTCCTCGCCGTCATGTCGTCGCTGAATGCGATAAGGTGGCCTTCGTGCGGAAAACGCACCACCGCTGGGGAAAGAATCGACGTGGAAACTTTCTTCCGCGGTGCGAATCGCACGTGGTGGTTGCGGAATTTGTCTGACGGATGGTGTGGCGGAGAGATGAGCCGCATCAGAAGATGCGGGAGATATTGATGCAGAACGAGGCGATGACGTCTCTCGGCCGATGACGTTAGGTATGCGAATGACGTCCTCTGTCTCGAAAGTGCGAGCATCCAACACATGAACGAGGCTGGTATGCTAAGAGAAATGTTAGCAGGTCCACACACGTGCTCACTCATCAAGGCTAATCTTACCTCTGTGAATATCATGACCTCATGCCCAGGGCGACCATGCGTTCCCCCGGCGCCGAACTTGACACTCCGTGCTCCCCACCCGGGGGCCTTCGAGTTACCTCTTGTCCAATCCCACGGGTCATCGCTGAGCATGCTGCTTTCGTCTCCGTTCCCAAGGTGTCCAACTGGTAACCGGGTTTTGTCTGTTTGAATGACTTTCATCGGTTTCGTACTTCGCACGTCCCAGACAGCGACGACGCCTTCTTGGGAAGCAACTGCAAATTTCATACCATCGTGCGAGAATGCAGTAGAAAAGGACGCTGAGAGCGAGGGCGAGTAGAGTCTGGCGTCGGGAGGGGGGACATTGAGAGTGAGAATAGGAGCGAACGTGATGCAAGGACCGCCAGTGAGGTGGTGAAGATAAATCCGCGGTGAATCACCGACGGAGAGGAGCGTTCTCCCATCTGGAGATATCGATGCTGAAGAGGAACACGAGATCGAGACAAAGAACAGGAAGAGGGACTAAGACGCGCACAATGATTAATAGGTTCTTCGAGCTTCAGGTTGCCAGATTGTCGGAGATCCTTTGTTGAAGATTCACTGCGGAGAGCAATGTCGTAGAAGCGTACGGTGCAATCGTTGTTGCTAACGATGAGGCGTGGCTCTACGCTGCTCTCGACGGATCTGGTCAAGCTCAGAGAACTGAGCAATACAGAGTTGTTGATCGAGCCAGGAAGCTTCTTGTAGTATTGCCATATAGCACTGTTGCTACGTTGCCGAGGGGACGGATCTCCCCTCCTCTGGGATCGTGAGGAAGGCGGATGGAGAGACAGGTGGATTTCAGCCTCCTGGCCACCTGCGGCGAGAAGTGTCATGTCAGAACCAGGTACCTGTATAGAAGAAAGTGTGTTTGGGTTGAAGGAAAGATCTACGATGCTCCGGACGGCCTAGTGTGTGCGAACGGAATATGAGGGCCTGGGCAGGGGCAAGGGGAACTACGCACGACGTCAGGAGCATAGAGATCATGCTCTACGATGGAGTAACCTTGTACGTAGTTGACAAGACCTGGTTCCCGAGGACAAATGAGGAGATCGCGGAGCTGTCTGGAGAGGCAGAGATGGAGTGTGAGTGTACCATTGAGTGAGGCGGTACATGGCAATGAAACGGACGTACACATGGCCGATGGTAACGTTGGTGGGCGATATGTAAGTCGGCGTCGTGGACGCCAACAAGGAGGAGTGGCGGGCCATGTCGTATGGTGAGCCCGGATGGAAAACGCTCTCGGTGGTGGTGACGTTCAGACTTACGCGCGCGACTTGACATTACTTGGACCCTTCGGCCCGTCGGTTACCCACGTGGATATCACGTGATCATGGCTTGAACAAAGCTTGCAGTAGTTCCAGTGTTGGCGACGTCGACCGCGACGATGAGCACCGACGAACAACCACAAGCTGTCACGCCACCCAAGCCAAAGCCAGCAAAAAAGCTGAAGCCAGCCAGAAAACAAGTCAAGCCTGGCGATGTCGAAAAAAAGGAAACCGTCCAGACCGGCAAGGAATACAGTCAGTCTGGTCTACTTGTGTCAACTCGTCCCTAACCGTCCGCAACAGACATTTGGTACAACAAATGGGCTGGGGGTGATCGCGAGGACAACTACTCAAAGTGAGTGTCGCCGCTACGTTCCTTGCCTGAGACCAACAGTGCCCCAGCAAAGTAAAGTCTCAGACGCGGTGTAACGTCAAGAAAGACAGCGGCCTCACTCGTGCCAACCAAACTGGCATCAGATATTGCTGTTTATTCTTTGCACGTGGATGCTGTCCCTATGGCTGGGAATGCAACTATCTCCACGTCCTTCCCGATCCAGACGATGCTCTTCCCGACAGTTCGAAGGACTGTTTTGCCAGAGACAAGTTTGCCGATTACCGAGACGACATGGGAGGTGTTGGTAGCTTCAACCGTCAAAATCGGACACTATACGTCGGCCGAATCAAGGAGACAGGGCCCGGGAACGAGACGGAGGAGATCGTTGACCGTCACTTCAAGGAGTGGGGAGAGATCGAGCGAAGTACGTGCCTTGGTTGGAGGGCGTGGTGATGGGACATTAATTCCTCTTCAGTCAGGGTCCTGCAATACCGCAGCGTTGCGTTTGTCACCTACGTGTCGGAGCTGGGCGCCCAATTTGCCAAGGAGGCGATGGCATGCCAATCCCTGGACAATGATGAAATTCTTAATGTCCGATGGGCCACCGAAGATCCCAACCCCGTGCAAAAAGTGGCGGAGAAGCGTCGGTTAGAAGAGCTAGGACAAGAGGCCATCAAGGCTCGCATGGACCCTCGTATTGTTGAAGCCATGCGGGCAGTGCGAGCTCTAGAGGACGGTGACGTACTGGACGCCGAGGGACAGGTCATGGATCCAGAGGACGATGACCCTGAGGCTATTGATCCGCAACAGGGGAAACGCAGAAGGATTGAACTCTCGCCGCCTCAAACAACCCTGACCGAGGAGCCAGCCATGCCAATATCGGGGCTACTCAGTGCTGACACACTTGAGGGACTGAAGTATTTTGCGGAGATACGGAATCGGAACGGATCCACGCCCACCCAAAAGAGATCAATGTCCAAACCGACGGGGTTAGGTCTGGTAGATTACGGAAGTGATGGGGATGACTGAGTAGGTCATTTCTGACGGTCTCATAGGTGTCGTATTCCACGTTGAAATGAGCTATTGGATGAAAAAGCCCGCGGGAAAGGTGGATATGGGGCCTTCTATTGGCAGGGGTGGCGTATGTACCTTGGCCTTTGGCAGGCTTCGATCTCGAGCGAGCCTCATGGCGTCTCATAGGGTCATCGCCACCCGCCATTCATATTCCGCAAACTTCCGTGTTGGTAGACTCGGGATAGAAGAAAAACTAGTATGTAGGCGCTTTGTGAATTCCACGTACGTGATTTCCATCAGGTGTTGGCTGGTTGAGAGTGGACACGTTGCAAACTCGTGGAGAACTGGTCAGTGGGATTAAAATAAGGTTAGATGCCTGGGTGAGTTTCGCCAGAAGAGGAAAGACAAGGGGGGTACGGAGCGCCCAGGTCCATGCTCGTCGGACGAAGGAGAAGCTAGAATTAGAACAAGACACGAACCCTGCCAACACCCACCGTGGTCATGGTGGAGGAGTG
>JBBPOD010000862.1:0-13465 GCA_038091255.1 Tylopilus intermedius | reverse complement strand
AGGACGACTGGTCGAAGGAGTGGCTGGGGCTCATGGTGTCCCACGTCGCTTCTTACCCGATACTGGCGTGCTTGCGTCCGCGTTAAGACTCCGATGTTGATGACCTACGCTGCTCCTATCCCATTTCCATCTCTTGACCTCAAGTTGAAGTCAACAGGGCGGCAATGACATACTTCGTGCCGTCTTCCCTCTCGCCTGGCAAAGACTAGACATGTCCACAGTAACTTGAAGCGAGTAGTGAACGGCGCGATGAACGCAAGCGTTTATATTGTTGTTGACGTGGCGTTTACATCAAGCAGTGCAAGTGAGAACTGTGAGTGAATTAGTGTTGTATACGCAGATTGCCATCTAACCTGTCCACTGTCGTGCCAGTGTGCTGCCCTGTACCCTGCACTTCAAGTTGATGCGCCATTGAATATGGCAAGTTCATGTGCATCCGAGTCGGAATCACGTGATGAGGACTCGGAGATGGAGGACAATAGTTATGAGGTCTGAGTAAGGATGGTGATGCCGTGATACTATGTTTTTAGCCTGGTAATATATTATGTAAAGTGAACTTGGTGTGAAGTACCACTATGCCGTCTGAGTCCCACTCTAGGACAGACAAGGACAGCATGAGACAGTGTTTGGCCAGAATTGTGACACATTGCTAAGTGGACAAACTTGCATATTACATAAACAGGCTGCCACAGGCCCGCCTAGAATAGGACAGAATCTGACAGATTGTCCCTTGACTGGAATAGGCTATAATGCTGTGACTGGTGAGGCTGGTTTGCTGATGCGTACCGTATAGCTCCTTTGTGGAGTCTGCCCATGAGGCGCCGATGACGGCGAGGACTCGGTTGAGGCTTTCTTCGTTGAGTAAGTATCCGCCGTTGTGCGATGGGGCGGTGCGTGGTGGGGTGGAACTGGGGAGCCAAAGGAATAGGCGTTGACGGGCAAGGCAATGTGGGCGCAGATGGGAGGGGGCAGGTGTGAGGTCGGGTTTGTATGGACGCGGTTTGGAAGTGGTATGGCCATTGTCCCGGGAAGAGGGAATGGCAGCGTTAAAGCGTACTGGTGTGCCGTTAGAGGTCTGATAGGGTTTGAGCGATGATGGCGTCGAGCTCGCGCTGCTGATGGTCGAGGGCTGCGGCAAGCTCTTGTTCCCGCTGAATTCGGTTGATAACCTTAGCATTGGGAGCGGAGTAGTGGCCATTGCGGAGGGCATGGACCTCGCAGGGGGAAAGGGGGGCATCGAAATCGCAGACGAGGTTTGTGAGGTGGGTTGGAATGGGGAAATGAGGGAGGAGGTGTTCAGTGGGGCCGTAAATGCCTCTTGAGGGGTCGTCGGCTGGGTTACGCTCGCTCGGGACGAAGATAGGGAGGAAGGATTGGACTGGGAAAGAAGGGCTATCGAGGAGATGGTGGATGCGCTTGAAAATCTCGTTGACGGATTTGTTCCTGTGGCGTCCAACTCTCCAGCTCTCGATGACGCTGGTGTTGTCGCCGTGGACGAGGAAGTGTTGGGGGAAAGGCGAGATTTGAGCAATAGATAGGATAAGGAATTCGAGTCCGAGCGCCTCCGCCCAGGCGATGTCGCGTTTGCCGTCTCTTGTTTGCCATCCAGGGATGAGGCGCCAGGCGCGCCACCTTGATCCGATGGTGACGCCGATGCCGATGCCAGAGCTAGCATCTGAGAATGCGTGAATGTCGACGAAGAGCGGTGGGGGGATGATTGCACGGCGGGCTTTCCCCGTGGAAATGGTGCGGTGCCACCATTCCAGGTCTTCTTTTATGGTTTTCTCGGCGCGATGCGGCATGAAGGGCTTTAGGGTGCAGATGGCAAGCATGCGCTCTAGGCCTGTCAGGTGGGCGCGGCCGGCAGGTATAAGCGACGAGGTGTGTAGAAGCTTGCTGTACAGCTTCTGGACATCCTTGAGGACGTGTGTGGAGTGGTCCTGCCAGTCCGCGATCGCTTTGAGGTATTTGGCAGCTTTCTCTGGGCTCAGGGAAACTGAGCGTTCAGTGAGGTCCCATACGAAACCTATGTAGGTAGTGGATGGGCCAAATGGTTGATCTTTGGATTTTTCCCAGGGGATGCTGAGTACGTCAGATAGTGCGTCGACGTCTTCGAGTGCATACGAGAATGAGGTGTCATGAGACGATCGGGGGGAAGAATCTGCTAGATCTGCGATGCAGCATGAGCAGTCTTCATTGAATTCCTCGAAAGAGCCATCCTGTAATGGTCGTCCCTGGAACCAAATGCGGCTGCCTTGCTGTATCCTACTGACGGTACCTATCTCTTGGCGCCACGCGCCCCGGGATGTGTTGTAATCGGCAAGATGGTCGCGACGAATGCGGAAAAATATGTGGTCATCGACCCATTTATCTAAGGGGCCGATGCCATGGAACCGGAATAGTTCTGCCGCTGCGTCAGCGAGGTGGCCGTAACTGCCCGCTGACGGTGTTGCCCCAAAGGCAGTGCATGTGTCAATGCAGCCATGTGTCGAGGAAATACGTACCACTGCTGCAGGCCATTGAGTGGGGTGAAGGGGAATGGTGCGGTATGCCTCTGCAACATCGCGTGTTGCAGCTTCAGAGCCTGGGGGGAGTCGTGCTGCAATGAGGTGTACGATGGAGAATTTGCCCCATGTGGCGGGGAAATTGTGGGGGTTGATGTGGGAATTAACGGAGGGTGAAGGGTTAGTGTGGTTGGGTTTTAAAGGGAAAGAAAAGTTTTGGACTAGTCTAAACTTTCCGGGGCGACCAGGTTTAGGGATAATGGATAGTGGTGAAGACTGGAAAGGGCCAATGGCATTACGTATGTCTGAGAGGGGGATAGGTCCAATGTATCTACCTTTATCTACCTCTTTGCGAACTATGTCATTAAGTTGTGCTTGGTAAATGTCAGCGGATGGGGAATTAGGTGGTGATTGGTGTGTGCGAATGAGGGGAAAGTCTACTATGAATCCGTATCTGAGTCCGTCAGGGATGTTGCCATATCGTACAGTAAGATTAGCTTTTTGGATGAGGGATTGCCACTGGTCTGGCTTATAGGGAGTTCGCGCCTGGGCGCCTCTGGCGGCGAGGGCAGCCGTGAGCTCCGTGGGACGCAGCTCCACAGCCGGAACAGAGGTGGGCGTGCGTGTGGTTGTCAGGGCATCCTTCGCGGCGCTGCCACCTGGAGCACAGCCGCTGGTTGGTGGCTTTGGCGACAAGGGCTTTGTTGATGCGTTTCGCATAAGTCTCGAATTTGCCGTCCCAGGTGCGTTCTTTGTCGCATTCGACGACCGGGATGATGTGGGGGTCGATGCTGAGGCATACGGCGCAGGTGGGGAGGTCGCCGTCGGAGTTCTTTTCGGGGGCCCGAAACGACCGGCTTCGTTTGTGCGCCGTCTGGGAGGCGTCAGCGGAGGGTGAGGCCAGGCGCTTGGAGGCGCTCGCTTGCCTCTGGTGGGGACGGGGGAATGCGGTTGATGCGTGCGAGGGTGTTGGCTGGGGAGGCTGCAGGGAGGCGATGGTGGCGAGGAGTTTGTCTGCCGCCTGTATCATTGGGGATGGCACGTAAGAGTGCAGTGGTGATGGCATAGTCGAGCGCGTGTAGCGCGTGCGTGTAGGAACGCAAAGCATCAGGAAAATTTAGAAGCACTGATATTCCTAGACATATATGATCAAATTGCTATCAGTTTGGTATAACTAGATAAATATATACATGGCATTATATTTCTTAAATAATAATGTTGATAAGTATATAATGGCTTATGTTTGTAGGCACACATTTTGACTATTGTCATTTGAACATTAGTCTGATATAAGCTTGAAAATGCTTGTGCAATTATGACAAAGATATTACAAGAGATAATATGCCAATGGCACAATTTTATCACTTGATAAGTTTGATATTAGTCTGACATAAGCTTGAAAATGCTTGTGCAATTATGACAAAGATATTACAAGAGATAATATGCCAATGGCACAATTTTACCACTTGATGAGTTTGATATTAGTCTGACATAAGCTTGAAAATGCTTGTGCAATTATGACAAAGATATTACAAGAAATAATATGCCAATGGCACAATTTTACCACTTGATAAGTTTGATATAAGTCTGATATCAGCTAGATGATACTGGAATCATCAGGAAATCTTTTAAAAGCTGATACTTCCAGGCAAATATGATCTAACATTTATTACCTAGATACATATGGATAAATGTATATACTCCATTTTCTAATACTAGACATATTGTTAATGAACAAATAATTGGTTATAGTCCTTGGCAGATATTCTATTAATTGTTATTTCAAATTCAATATGACATGCAATGGATCATATTTTTATCATTGTGATATTAATCTGTTAATGTGAACAACATAATGATTACATATGTTAATACCTGCTCAAACAGCACTCATAATGATATTGAATAACATTCTTTATTCAATTAATATCACCAGTGGCCACAGCTTGATCAACTTTGTACACAAGTTGGACTTAATGATAATACAATGTCACTTGTTTGTCATGATTACCAAAATGTATCAACTATTCATCAAGGTGAGACTCAAATGACAATGATTGATCATATTTTTCATAATCATTCATGTTATACCCATGATGGTTCAGCCTTGTCAGATCTGAAAGCCATGGCCCAGCTTGGCCTAGGTGAGGTGGCATGAAGGTGATGCAGTGAGAGTGAGATGAGGCAACTTGAAGGCAAAAACAGGCACTACACACTGCACAAGCACAAGCACAAGCACAATAGTGGACATGTTGTCTACTATTTGTGCCTGTGCTCATGATGAGCAAGCACAACCTGGAGGGCAACTGCACGAGAGCACAGCAGGCAAGGCCAGCAGCAACCAACTTGAAGGACTTGGCTGAAATGGTCGTCAGCATGGTGTTCACCCAATGCATCAAAGTCCCATACCAATCCAGCGAGCTATGTAAGCAGCTGAGCAATCACCTTTGGAGGGGCCCTTGCCAGAGAAGGCACCTCCACCATGAGCTCCCTAACTGCTGTAGGTGTCGACAATAATTTTTGGGCCAGTCAAACCAGCATCACCCTGGGGACTATTGATAACGAAGCGGCCGGAGGGTTGAATCTAATGACTTTGTCAATATTATTCTACCACAAAGGAGCATACGTGGCAGATGGTGCACTCGTCGAGAAGATTCGTGGAAATCACCCCTTGACGATTTTTTCCATGATACTTATCCTTGCAAAGCTCCTCGGTTGAGACCTCCTCGGCATGCTGTGTCGAGATAATAATGGTGTCAACGCGAAGAGGGATCATGGTGCCACCCTCACTTTTGTACCCGATGGTGGCCTGAGTCTTCGAGTCAGGGTGGAGCCAAGGAAGTAGCCCAGAGTGGCAAGCAGCTGCCATAGCTGCGTTGAGGTTATGAGCCAGCATGATTGTCAAGGGCATGTATTCCTCAGTCTCATTGGTAGCGTAGCCGGACATGATGCCTTGGTCACCGGCACCATGCTCCTCCAGAGAGCCATGATTAGACCCTAGGCGACATCAGGGCATCGTTGCTCAATGGCCACGAGAATGTTGCATGTCTTGTAATCAAAGCCTTTGGACGAGTTATCGTAACCTATTTGTTTGATGGTGTTGCGAATGACTTTTTGGTAGTCAAGCTGGTCTTGGTTGTAATCTCGCCAAAGACCATGATCATGCCCGCCTTGGAAGCTGTCTCGCAGACCAAGGGTCTTGAGCGAGAAGGGCATTGAGCTAGTGAACTACATAAGAAGGCAGTCCCAACGTATGGGACACGTGATACTTACAATAGCATCAGAGACCTGGTCGCAGATCTTGTCTAAGGGATGTTAGCGGCGGACGGCAGCGAATATCGCGCCAAACATACCTGGGTGACCTTCACTGACAGACTCGGAGGTGAAGAGGAAGTGCCCGGGGCGTGCACTACCGTTGTAAAGACATTTGGAACAACGGAAGGTAGGGAAGAAACAAGAAGGGTTTCGCTTTGAACTCGCTTCCAAGCTGGTAATGTTAATAGGTTGTGTCGTCTCTTATGTAGACCTCACACGACAGCGTGCAAGGACTTGATCAGGATGGTCAAGCACCATAGATAGGCCAACAAGCGTACCGCAATGGGAAATCGAGAGAGTAGTATAGGACCTGACTCTGTGCTTTGCTTTCTTTGTCCGAATTGCTGGTCCTTTGCATCGGTAGCAGTCACGTACTCAACGCAGGCCAAATGCACAGTAAACGCTCGCGGGATGTCATCTACCCGGGCATCATCCATGATCTCCACAAATGTGACTCCGAGTATGTCAGTGGAATGGTCGACATCCGGGGACGACTAGGTAAGAGACCGGGGGAGGACAGCGAAATCCTCGATGAAAGATGTCGGCATCTGCATTGAATATGGTCCAGAATCATTTAAAAGCGCGACAGTACCAACTTACCATTTAGATTGAGCTCACGCATGTTGACAGCCTCAGGCTCGAGTCCAAAAGGTCGTGTTTTGCACGCTTTGCCCATGATATCTACGCCCTTGTTGTCCTGTGTGCTACCCATGTCAGCTTCCTAGTCTTCTTCGGCAACCTCCAATTGGGATATATACCATGCCTGGACTCATGGTAGGTAGCCGTACGGTCCGACAACATGGGCATCGCCGCAGCAGGGACCCGAGAATAAACTTGAAAGTATGTAGGTTTGCCCGCAATCCTGCTGGCGCAGTCTTTGCATTGAAGTTGAAACGCGCGAAAAAGCTTTATTCATCTTCTCTGAGAGAGTCACGGTGGTGCTTCTTGCGGAACGATGAGGGAGGAATGTGCCGGTGTCCGAGTTGGGTTTGTTGTTCGGTAACTTGAAGGCATCGCGGTACGCTCTTTCGTGCGGCATGCGGCATGACGCAGAGGGTGAGTAAGTACTAAGTAGTGGACGCGAAGGACACCCCAGCAGCTTCAGGTAGGCTGACGCCCAGCCAGCGAAGTAAGAAAAGAACCGCCGCACCGGTGGAAGCCCGTGTGGCCGCGCTTATGTGATGTTGAACATCGATGAATCGTTGGTGGGAGAGATAGCTGCGAGGCGCCAAACCTCGAATTGAGGCAGAGCACCAGTGGTTGGGGGTGCAACGATAGGAGGGCGAGCGGGCGATCACCCGTGGAGGAATTCGCGAAAGAGCTTCTGAGTCATCGTCTCTGTGACATTGGGGGTAGTACCCCATGAGACACGGATGGGGACTCGGAATGGTTGGGTTTGTCGTCCAGCAAGTCGTAGTAGTACGCTCTTCGTGCGGCGCGACGCTAGGCTCCGAGTCCGAGAATTGGTGTCTAGAGTCGGGTTAAGCTAGCGAGTTAAGAAAAGAACCGGCATGGGATGGCTTGTGTGCCAGTGGGCGTGCTATTAATGTTGTCGACGTGGTCGGTACCACTGGCAGTTCATGTTTAAGTTGTAGTGCGAGGGCCCAATGAGTCAGACTGCAATGATAGACTCTGCTCTTAGCCTCTTACTTAACAGAATCACCATCCACTGGATAACCTTCTACCACTACCACTGCTAACAATATACCTATCCATGTAGAGTCCAATAAAAAACACGATGCGACATCTCCAGAGCGACAGTGAGAGTGCGACAGGGGGTCGGACAGCAAGAAGGGAGCTTGACCAACTTGAAGTTGCAAGAGGATTGAACGCATGATGCGACGTGCGGAGTGCTCGATCGCCTTTCACGACTTCCCGGAGGCTGGACTCGTACTGCGGATCATGATCAGAGAGGTCGCGCGTACGATGGTACTGAAAAGATTCTTCGGATTACGGCTCGCCACGCCAGCGTTGGAGAAGCACTGGCAATAGCACAGGCCCAGCCGCTTTTGCTGATCATACAACCGGGTGATCGAGTAAGCTACGGTAGACCTACCAAATCCAGCGACCCCAGTGAGAATGCAAATTCGTGCAACACCTTCGAGGCGTTGTTGACAAGGTCACAAATCTCGCGGAGGAAGGAGTCGCGTGTCCCTCTCCCGTTGAAATCTGACACCAAATCCATAGGGCATGTCGTTCAGGTCGATGGATTCCACTGTGTCCCAAGTACATGAACAATTGACCAAATTCCAAAAGCGCCGGACCTACCGATGCGATTCGCGGCATTCATCGTACGATCGACGGTGACCCTAAGCTGCACTGCAACGCCGTCTAGGAATGCTTTGGTGGGTTCTTGGAACCTGCTTTCATATTCGGTAATCTTAGAATCAATACCTGAGATTACATATCTTGTCCGAATCCCTAGGCGGAAGTCAGTGGTGATCATGGCAAGAGCAGGGATGACTAACAAAAGTTCTTCTGTTTGGCAACTCGGTAACCAAGTACCGTCACACCAGAAGAATGTGGTCGCCTTGAATGAACTCTGAAGCGACACTCGTAGCAGGAACTCCCTTCGGGATGCGTGCGTGCGGGGTCCTGACCTTGACACCTCTGAAACTTGAGTGTTAGAAGAAGGATAGTCTCGCCAAATCCCAAGTACTCACCGAGTTCTTCACAAAGGAGGTCGGCCCCCTTCTCGCCGACCAACAGGGCAGACGGGTAGGTGTTCGTGCCCAGGTTGTCCTGTCCACGGGTGAGTATTACAGTGTTGGAATTCAGAGCCAACAAACGTACAGGACAGATACTCAAGTCGACACACTTCAAGTTCTGGGTCCCTAAAGGGTTATGAGTCCTGTGCGATGACATCCATTTCGGCATAATTTATCATAGACATTGAGGCGCCCGTCAACGACACCACCTTCTTTGCGGGGTTTCATGGCTAGGAAAAGAATCGGGCCATAGTGCTCACTACGCAGAAAAACACCCTTACTACAAGTTCCCAAACTGTGCCAAGTAGTCTCAGCATGATCTTGTATCGTAAGGTCAGCTCTTATTCCAAAGAATGTCAACATTTCGAACGCACCGGAGATCCAGTTGACAATGGACCCATCTCCCTCCTTGGAGTACTTGATATCATCGTGGACTTTGCGAGGGTCATACGCTTCCCCAGGTTTGTGCCATGTACCCATGTGGAGGCCGACAGTGAAACCGTCAGGAAGCAGTTGCTTCGCAGTTCTGATGTCAATGTGCTTGGTCGCAGCCAGGGAAGCCGGGTAGAAGTGAGGGTGGTGCGAAGTAAGTTCACCACGGAAGGCTATACACTTCGCCATTAAAATACATGTCAAAGACACCGTCCATGTGGCGAGCTACCTCGCGAGTCTTCTTGTAACTCCAGCGGATAGGAGCAAAGTCGGCCTTGTCGTTCATGAGGCCACTGTCAAAGTAAGGCTCGACGTAAGGGTCAGAAGACGCAATGTGGATCCATTGAACGATCATTGAGCAGTTGCAATATTGTACATGCTAATCCACCTATTTTTCCACGACTGGCAGGATATTCCCTGAGGCAAGTGGGTGAGTCGGAAATTTATCAGAGAGCAAGGAGATCATACCAAATATTGGAACCTGTGTAACAGTCGTTAGTCGTCAATCTCCTGAAACTTCACCCAATCTTACATGGTGATGCACTTCCCCGGAGGAAGCGACGTGTGGTCGGCGTAGGCTCGTGACACAGCAAATGAGACGGGTTGGACAAGGAAATAAAAACAAGCAGACCTCCGGAAACAATAGGTCCGAACCTGTACACTAGGAATTAAACAGGAGGGCAGTTCAGACATCAGAAGACTCACATGACGGGTTTGTCGGGTTTGTTCTTGAAGTACCTATCCCAGAGAGCATTGAACTCGGGACCCATCTCTTTAAGCTCTTCTTCAGTAGGACGGATCTGTATCGGAGTTGATTCATTTCCCAAACAAAACACAATGAATGACCGACCTTGAACCCGGCATCAATGGCGTTGGAAGACGAGCGTGCTTTCTTGGGACTGATTTCACATTCGGAGAAAATCTAACAGTCAAGTTAGTTGGTGTATTGGATACGAACGGGTCTTCGGCGACTCTTCGCTTTACCTCCTTCTGAGTTTTCTCGTCGCCGCGCAAGAAGTCATCGACAATAATACTCTCATCAGAGACACGGTAAACTGTCGTAATGATTAGCAAGCACAATAAGCACAACAGAGACAAGATATCCTTCAGAAGAGTGGTCGCCTTGAATGAACTCTGAAGCGACACTCACCGTGCTCGCTAAGAGCATGGTATCGTCGTGATCTTTCTGGTTCACGAGTAGCTGCAAACATTGTCGGTGATCTCGTATGGAGGGCAGGACGTTCGTGCTCACTTTGGCACGACGCCAGCCTTGCTCGCGGCCGATATAACGGGCCAAGCGAGGAATCAATAAGAATGAAGCTGCGTGGGGCTAAGTCATAAAGAGATCGACACAGTAAGCACCAGATACGTGAGCGATATCGGATACAATCTTGCCAAAGAGCTTCACCCTCTGCAACAGAACTTCCTACATGTTCATCTTCTCGAATTGGTCAGGATTTTGGTCCCCTTGTCGATCGCTGGAAGGAGTCTGGAATTGGTGGGGGTCGAACTAAGTGGTGTAATGAGCGGACCGCGTCGCAACTCGCAACAAGTTGAAATGGCGCCATCAAATGGCGAGTGGGACACAATGAGCGACGTTGAGGGTGTTTGGCGGTGCGAAAACGATGGCAATGGCGTCCAAGTTGATTTGGAAGGATGAGGAACGAATAGCGCGAGCGAGCGCACTGCGTTACGAGTCGAAATGGAACCA
The DNA here is from genome assembly GCA_038091255.1 of Tylopilus intermedius. Taxonomy (NCBI): domain Eukaryota; kingdom Fungi; phylum Basidiomycota; class Agaricomycetes; order Boletales; family Boletaceae; genus Tylopilus; species Tylopilus intermedius. Next base: position 2,795 of record JBBPOD010000862.1, on the reverse strand, counting down.
AAGGACTTGATGGGCGAGCGGGACACAATGGGTGACGTCGGGGCGGTTTCGCAGCGCGAAAACGGCGTCAGCGTCGAAATGGATCGGAAATGGTGGGAAATCGATGGCGCGATCAGCGGATCAGGTCGCGATCAGAATGGCACCAGAGGGCCAGATGGATGAGTAGGACACGATGGGCGACGTTGAGGGTGTTTCGTAGCACGAAAACAATTGCGATGGTGTCGGGGTGTCTGGGAAATGATGAAGAAATGATGGCGTGATGAGCACACCATGTCGCGACTGCATGCCAGCACAATGGTGGTGTTGTGGGAGGGAAGGTGGTCGTGTTGCGCGCCAAAGTTGATGTCGTCGGCGTTGTCGTTGCGCAGGTGGTGTTGACGAAAGATTGTGACGAACTTCTTGTGTTGCTCGATCGGCGATTCCGTGGAGGAGAGCGCTCGCTTCCGCTCCACTGCCTTCGACAGCGCAGCCTTGTATTGCGGGTCGCGATCAAAAAGATCACGTGCAATGGTAGTGAACAGTTTTTTCGGGTTACGGTTCGTCATGTTCGTCCTGCAAAAGCAATACGACGAGCCAGACGGTCATAGAGTCGAGTGATAGAGTGAGCCACCGCAGACTTACTCGATCCAGCAACGCCAGTCAGAAGGTAGACTCTTGGCGCGTTCTCATTGAGATCGTTGAGGATCTCACGAATTTCATCGAGTAGGGTTGAACGAGTCCCCAAAGATATTGCCTTTCCTACTGAAACCTAGCGCCCTGCGCATAGGGCAGTTTCTCTAGGTCCATCACGCCCGTTATATTTCACATAAGCGATGTAGGATATATCGTGCGCTGAGCCTACCAATTTCTTGTACGACCGTGACATCCATCATACGAACGACGGCCTGTCTGTACTACAACTCCTTCTTGAAGCGAGGCTTCCAGATCCCAGAGACTCTTCTCGGGATTGGCAATCGTGGTATCGACGTCGATGATCGCGTTCTTCACCGCCCGAATGCCTAGATACCGACATTAGTAACTGTCGTCGCTGCGAAGCTATCGAAGACGGACAAAAGTTGTTCTTGGCACATCTGGCGCTGAAGTACCCGTTATCCGTTGCAATAGAAGCTTGATAGCCTTGAAGTGCTTGTCAACTTCTTTCAAGTCAACGTCGTCCACAAAGGAATGGCATCGCTCATGGTGTCAACTAAGCGCACGATCCGCTCGTCGCGATCTATCTGATTAATGAGCACCTATACGGGGGATGATCAGCGGAGGAGACGACGGTCTCCACAATAATCAACGGACTTGGTTGGCAGCGGATATAACGGACGAAGCGAGCGGCGCATATGGGTGAATCTGAGTGGCACTCAGACCGCACGAACATCAAGAGGTTGAATATCGAATACCTGTACGATCTGAGTTACTATGTCATCGAAACGCTTCATCTTCCTCAATAAATCGGGCCATCTGCTCTTGAATGCTGTGCCTTGTTGCGATGTCGACTGCGTCGGCAACCTTTGAGCCAGCAGCGACTACCGAATGCACGACCTTAACAGCTGTCGGGGTGGTGCTGAGGGAGGGGACCGCTGCGGTCGCTCGATAGAGGGCGTCGGCAGCTTGGCGTCCATCTGCAGTGGCAACAACCTGAGGTTCTTCCGCAGAGTCCACAGCCTGACGTTCCGAGCGTTCTTCTACAAGGTCCTGACATTCCTCGGCAGTGCCGCGAACACGTGGCTCCCGAACTCGATGACAATCGGGCTCATCAAAGGTGCCCTCGTGGAGCATACGTTCGAACCCCATGCATCATGGCGCAGTTCGGTTCAGTACAGTGCGCATTCAGACTGCTTTTGTAGAATCATACCTCCATTCCTTAACTTTCCTTGAACCCCCCCAATCGTATCAGTGATTCTTCCAACTTCCTTGTCCTTTCTGAGACAGTGCCTCCGTTGAACCTTGACGAGTATTTGGGAATGGTCGTCTCCGTCGCTGACAACATTTCATACTGGGAGGTGAAGCAAATGACGTGTGCTCACAAAAAGAAAACGCTGTCCCAAGAGGTTTGGTGACTTCCATACTTGCCAGTGGCACTGCCCGTCTTCCTCAAGGTCGCGCCGACGGAAAACTCGATGTAGAATTGTGTTGCATGCGGGAGGATGTGGGTACGAAGTTTGATGTCTGAAAGAAAGCTCATTCGCGCGCGGTCAAAGGTCCGGTGTCGCAACTATTACCTTTGACGGGGTAGTTTGAACTGAGTTGGTTGTAGTCATGGTATTAGAGGTGAACATTCGCCGCACTCGGGCCGACGCGAGAACTTTAATTGGATCGGTCTTTCATTAAGTGAATGCCTGGTATGTGCGACGAGACTAAGTACCATGTAGTAAGCTTCATTACCTACTCGTCTATTTCGGAACCCTCGTCGCCCCAACTATCACCATACATCTCATACATACTCAAGGTGTGTAAGTCATCGTCTGACCCATCACTCTCTTCTTCTTCGGACAGCTCCCATGGAAGAGCATCCAGATCTGCAAGCGAAAGATCGGGATCCAGATCGTCGAGTCCATCGGGATCGACATCCGACTCGAAGAAGGTAGCGATCTCTGTACTGGGTAAACCATGACTGCACTTTGCTTCGGTGTGAGAGTCATCTGGAGAATTCCACTCTAGTTCTGAAATGTCATTGTCCAGGTCGTCAAACATGTGGACTGAGGGTCCGGGACTCGGAGGCGCACGGTTCACGAGAGAGGTGTTGGAAAATGCATGCAAATCCGAGCGCACGTAGGAGCCCAATGGATCAACTCGAGTTGACTCCA
>JBBPOD010000861.1:0-13480 GCA_038091255.1 Tylopilus intermedius | reverse complement strand
TGGGGGATGATGCCAGGTGTGCGAGGTTGAAGCTAGAGGCGAGATGGGCGTCCATACGTTGGTGCTCTTCTTTGGTGAAGTCGTCCGGGACCAGCTCGAGGCCGGTGTCGGTGCCAGTATAGGAGCTCATGATGGCTTCAAGCCAATCCTAATTGTAGGTAACTGCGCCACAATATCATTTGTGGGGTAGAAAATCGTGGGAATGCTTGGCTTATATGTAACCAAACCCTAACATTAATTTAGGGTTTCTTGTGTGGCGCGTGGTGGCACATGAGTCTGGCTTCCCCAGGGGGAATGCCTGTGCAGGCGCCAAAGCAAGCATTAATATTCACCCCCATACCTGAGAATGATTCCGGGTGTAACAGCATGGGATCTGGGGACTCATGGAGCCAAATGCAATTTACAAGCGCCTGAAGGTGCCAAAGTGAGCCTGAGCACATGCATACTTACCAAGCCCGGGTCCAGGTATGCCCAGAGGGCCATGCCATTACATTGCACAAAGTAAAATGGCTAGTAAACGAAGTAATGCAGGGATATGTCATTGCAACATCTCCACCACCAACTCTAGTATTTCCTTTGTGTTCTTGCCCACATTACAATCATCCTTTGCAACCGCCTGCCACACCGGTCCATGATGTGGTTCTGCAGCAATGCATTGCCTGACAACATCCGCAACGTGGTCCTGGCACCAAGATTGTTTAATAAGCCAATGCGGACTACGGAAGCTGGGTTACTCACTGGTGTTCCATGCTGTCTCTCAAATTTAAGCCACCAAGCCCAATGATCGCCCTGATCCCTATCTTGCTCCGTCGCAACCGACCTTGAGAACCATTGCCTTGCCTTCTCTACCTTGCGCTCGGCCCAGAATAGTCTTGCAACCGTGCACGTCACGATTGAATTGTCCTTGCTCTTTTTCAACGCATCCACGGATCGCGACTTGCGAGTCGGGCGTGGTTCAGCCCAAATCGCCATCGACCACAGGAGGCCCGAAGTGGGACATTCTTGGAGACCGCGAGCGAGCATTGCTTTGGCTTGAGCGGCGCCCCCAGATCGCTCTTCCACACCAATGCTCTCCGCCCATAGGACCTCGTTGGCAGGATTGACTAAGCGACCCTTCTCGAGAATGGCTCGTGCTTTGATACTCTTCCCATCGAGCTCTTCGAGCTTGGCTGCGAGAACCCAAAGGGTGACTTCCTTGGGACATGCCTTCATCCCCGCGGCATAGGATGCTCGAGCAGCGGCAAAATTGTTTTGTAGCTGATGAATCTGTCCTTGAATTATATGCAACTTCGCGAACTTGGGAAACTTGGCTAGTGCAGCCAATACTGTCTCGAGGGCAACGTCGTAGCGCCCGCGTTGCCGCTCGAACACAGCAGACTTCATCCAGATCTACAGTGAGGATTAAGTTAGTGTCGCGAGCAGAGATCATCCAGATGACTTACCCGCTCGGTATCGGCGACCGTTCGTGCTCGGATGAGCAACTCTCTCGCAACACCCAACTCCCCATTCTCTGCCTCAAGCTTAACAGCAGCAAGCCAAATCTGTTCGCTTTCAGGATTGGCAATGAAGGCCCTTTCCAGAACCTCGCGCGCAGCGGGTACATCCCCAGCTAACCACTTCTCTTTTGCAGACATAAGCCACAGTACTTCTGCTTGCGGACAATAATGCACGGCTTGCGTGAGCACAGCGTCGAGCGATTCACTACGAGATGTCATCAACACGAGACCCAGAGACGAACAAGAGGATTCTCAATACTTGCCGAGTGCCATGCGTTTTTTCAAGGTCTGCTGCTTTTCGCCACAAGTGGCGTTTATCGGGGAACACCTTCAGCGCATACGCCAAGATCGCTCTCGACGTGCCCACCATTCCCCTCGTCTCCGCGCTCTCTGAATCTGCAACCCACGTATCCAATCGATCCTCCTCTTCAACATCCATGGCCACCGTGGCTTTGATGATCGCTTCACATGTCCTCGGCGAACCCTCCGTTTCGCACCGCTCCGCCTCCTTTAACCATTGCTCCCGCGTCAAAAGTACTTGGTGGCGCCGCAGCTCGCGCACACCTGCTTCGATCGTCCTGTCAACGACGTCAAGCTCTTTGTTCCTCGCCTCAACGGGCTTGTCCGGATCTACAGTTGCTTCCTGTTCGAGAAGACGGCCAGCGGCTATCCAAATTTCGTGGGATGTTGGAACAGACTTGCGAGCCTTGTTCAAGACCGCCTTTGCGCGCTCTGGCGTTTCAAGACGCGCGAGCGCTAACCAGAGTTCGACAGAAAGAGGGATAACTTCCACGGCACGAGAAAGCAGGGTACGAGCATCGGAAGCGGATGTTTCGAGGTTGACTGTCTCTCTCCATAGTCGTACGGAGTTGGGAATGTTTTCAAGGGCTTTAAGAAAGTGAGCGACAGCGAAGTGATATGAGCTAGTGAAATACAGACCTTTTCGAAGCACCCGTTTCTTTGCCTTGACATCTTGTTCTAGATCTGCAGCGGCAAGCCATATTTTCACACTTTGTCCCACATGCTGCACTGCGTTGGCAAGAATAATCTTGGCGTCTTCTCGATTCTGTAACAAACATCAGCGCCAAAATAGGGACCCCGCTGACCAATACGTACGTGCAAACGAGCGGCTTCGAGCCACACGTCTTCGCTCTTTGGACATTGTTCGCATCCAGCCTTGATCAGCTTGCGTGCAGCAACCATTCGGCCAGCATGCTCCTCCAAACATGCAGCAGCAATCCAACCCGGTGCATGCTTCGGGTTTGATTTCACCAGCGAATCGAAAAGCATTCGAGCGCGTTTAATGTCGCCAATTTCGGCTTCCGACTTGATCACAACACTATCCAACGACGTTAGGTAACCCTTGGGGTCGACCGAGGTAGCCAGCCCGGAACTGGTCGACGTGCCCGAGATCTGCAATACACGCGAAATGAGCACGGTGGCGGACTTGATGCAGGTAATGATACTCGCCTGGTCCAGCTTGAGGGATAATATCTTGTCTCGCGCCTGACCAATCTCCACGAAATTCGTCATCGTCCCATCCGCCGCAGGTTCCCTCGTGTCCAGCGAACTCTCATATTCCGTACTTGCTCTGTCACCCACGATGATGCTGTCGGGGACGACAAAGGATCGCTCGTCCTTTCTTCGCTTCTTGCGTGTAAGATTGCCTACTTCCGGTATATTTTCCCATTCCTGGTCGCTGACGACAGCGAGACCACGCTTCAGATCTGTAAATTGCTGCTGTATTTTCGGACGCTCCGCTCGATGCTGCGCCAACTCTGCATTCTCGCGCGCTTCCCTACCAAGGAACCATTGTGAATCAGCAAGACGCGAACGCGCGGGCGTGAACGAACCGGAAAGGCAGACGCACCTCCGTGCCCGTCTCCGCGAGTCCATATTCCGGTCGACTGACTCGTATATCCTGTCTGCCTCTTCGTCATCTTGTTCATATGTAGTACCCGCGAAGAGACCGTATTCGTTATCTGGGTCTTGGAATTGATCGGGGTCAACGTCGGGTTCTTCGCCACGTCTGGCCTGTGCCTCTCTGTGATGCCATTGAATACACTTTCAGGTGGCAGAAAGAGGGAGGGTAACATACGCGATAGCCTCTGCAGATGGGCCTTCTCTTGCAGGGCCGATATCTGAACGCGTCGTGAATCCAGAAGCACTAAGGGTCTCGTCAGGTCATGAATGGTTGGAGTCAAAATAGTTGTACTCACCCACGACCAAGACCAGCGACATAGGATGCTGGCGCTGGCATTGACAGGAACGCCAGCTTGTTGTCTTTTTTCGCTGCCATGGCTGAGCTAGACTGTGCGTGGTTAGCGTCAGTGCCGAGGACCGTTGGGGCCGAGACGTGGGAATTCTATGGATGACTAATACTTAGTGGCCATCGGAGTCTGAATTTAGGCATCCCAATCAACGACTACTGGTTTCTTACACTCAGTCAAAATGTGACATATGCAAGTGCATACAATTTTTGTGGAGTAGGTCGTAGGGATCATATGACGTGACAAATGAAAAACTAATGCAAACGACTCGCTTATACCTCCTTGACCTTGACGGTACCACGCAGTAGACCAGTCTGAAAATCGATGGGCACGTTCAGAATCCAGAAATCTTCGATGCCATGGAGAGTGGTTGCTTACCCGGCGAGCAGCAATGAGACCAGCTTTCTGTCCGGGAACTGCGGAACGTGCGATCGTCGATGCTTTACCAATGTGTTGGTGGTTACCACCACCATGAGGGTGATCGACGGGGTTCATGGCAACACCACGAGTACGAGGCCAGCTGCAGGGATAAGGGGAGGATCAGAACTACTGGTACACAACACACAATTTTTCGTACCTGTTGCGCTTAGCCTTGAATTTATGGAACGCACGACCAGCCTTGAGCAAAGGCTTGTCGATACGTCCACCGCCAGCAACAATCCCGACGGTCGCACGAGAACTCGCAGATATCGTCTTCTTTGCACCACTGGGGAGACGAATACGAGTCTTGTGGTCCTCGGGAGAGTGACCGATGATGGTAGCGTAGTTGCCAGATGTACGTGCGAGGGTACCGCGATCACCGACCTTGTCCTCAATGTTGCAGATAATAGTACCTTCGGGGCACTGACCCACAGGAAGGATATTGCCAACGGTGAGGGTAGCCTTTTTGCCACAGTAAACAAAGGCGCCAGTGTGAAGACCCTCAGTAGCGATAAAAGTTTCAGTGCGAAGTTTGTAGCGGTAGGGGTCGCGGAACACAACACGCGCGAGCGGTGCACCGCTGATCAGGGACTGCTTGAGTGCGGACGCACACGAGGCAACGCAAGCTTACCGGCCAGGATCGTGAATGATCTCCTTTACGATACCACGGATGTAACCATTGCGCTCAGCATAATCGAGGGTACGAAGTTTGGCGGGTGCTTTATTGTGGTGAGTGTGCGCCTTGAACTGCAGTAAAAGAGGTATTCAGCATCGGACAAGACTCGCGATGGAATGTGACATACGATGGCGTGCGAGCGCCTCTGTGCCCTAATGACCCGACCCATGGTTTATCTGCAACGTCGTTAGCGTTTGGTCTGATGGATGGATGGATGGATGCTAGAGGCAGAGAAGGGTACATCCAAACGAAAGCGCAGTGATCCAGCGCGTAAAACGGTGCATTTCAATCCCGATTTCGCGTGTATGAACGGAGAGCCCATCCTCGAAATATGGGTAACGCAGGCTTCGAGGGGGATACTCACATCCAGTTGTGTCTTGAGGGTGTCGTTGGCTGGTGTCGAGCGTCGTTCATTCGCCACCTGCTGCTTGCCGAAAGTTTCAGTCGGAGATTGAACCCAAAATAAGTAGGGTTAGGGTCTATAATTATTTACATTCGACTTGAAAGATAACAAGAGTTCTTCGTCCATTGGAGGTAGAGTTATCTGAGGGGCAAGCACAAGGCCTGACGCAGCGAAGCTTCAGTCCCGCACCATCACATTACCATCCTTTTCGCAGTGATCCATATGGCTTCTTGCATCACACGCTCAGGGGGATACAGTATGAAGACATTAAAATACGATCCTCTGGTAGGTCACATAGAACAAAATAAGTGTCTTGTCTCCTTATGACCGCCCTGCACCAGGTACATTGCGGCGCTCCCTACGCGGAGCCCGCTCGGGTTGTGCAATGGTCACCTGCACGACGTTGTGTGGTATGTCAAAGTTGAGGGCCTTGAGCATATCCTGTCGACGCAGCGGGTGAGCGAACGATCGGGTCAAATGGACAACAAGACAAACAGAAGTGTCGTTGTCCAACTCGAGTCCAGTGGCACTTGTGTCAAGCGCAGAGACCTCGGGGACGTAGTTGTCCTTCCGCTCACGTTCCTCCTCCTGAAGCTTGAAAGAGATGCCGCGGACGGGACCGCGTTGAATACGCTTCATGAGGTGAGTCGTGAAGCCAGAAATTTTGTTCCTCAAACGCTTTGAGGGGACAACGGCCTGTTGAATCAATACAGGAATCAGCAGAAGGAAGTAGAGCATGAACAGAACACTGACAACTTCATCGATGATACGTTTGTTGGTGTGGAAGTCGAGAGTGAGCCGTGGGTAGCTGCACGATGCGGAATGGCCTGAGTGCAAAGGGGTCGGCGTAAGGACGCATCGCTTACTATTTTTCGATGAGCACACGGGAGGCTCTCTTGGTGGTTTTGGTGCGAACGCGACCCTAGAGCACGATCAGTACCATACTGGCATGCAAGACACGATCTTACCATGGTGACTACTGGTTGGTGTCGAGCACGTCGAGGTTGTCGTTGGGTGAATTGGTATCTCCTCGCAAAATCCCGAAATGTGGCTAAGTGGTACTATACAGTTGATCACAGCCACCTGCCACCAAACACTCCCCTCCTCGCCTTTGCCTGCCGAACGTCCCACCGGCTTCCCTCAACCAAAATGGTCCGTGTTTCTGTCTTGGTGAGTACCTCTGCTTTGCTTGTCCACGACATGTCACCAATGCTGCGTACAGAACGACTGCCTTGTGAGTCTATTGAACGCGTGACCGCAGTTTGATTTAGACGGTGTCGCAGAACAACATCGTCAACGCCGAGCGTCGCGGCAAACGACAGGTGCTAGTCCGCCCCTCGTCCAAAGTCGTGGTCAAATTTCTGAGCGTGATGCAACGCCATGGCGAGTCTCCCTTTCTGCTATGCCCCCAATCTCCACCGCTGGCTACGCTAGGGGATCTGTTACTCATCCAGCGACCTCCATATAGGCTACATCGGTGAATTCGAGATAATCGATGACCACCGCTCCGGGAAAATCGTCATACAACTGAATGGCCGATTGAACAAGACTGGTGTGATCTCGCCGCGTTTCAATATCCAGGTGAACCAAATCGAGTCCTGGGTTAACCTCCTTCTTCCTGCCCGTGGGTTCGGGTTTATTATCCTCGTAGGTCTATCGATCATTGTGACTAGCGCGCCTCATGAAATGTGGGTTCGCAGACAACGTCATCTGGTATCCTGGACCATGAAGAGGCTCGTCGGAAGAACGTTGGTGGCAAGATACTTGGGTATGTGTACTAGACCACAGGTCGTACAGCGCTGCGGATGTGTAGATTACTTCCCCCTAAAAAACCCCTCCTGTGCTATGTGCATGTTCTATGAAATCATCACGCTTGCATTAACATTATGTTTATGCGATATCGTGGTGGTGCTGTCGGGCACAAGACCATGCGAGAGGAGACAAGTGTCTTCTTGGTGACCGTGACGACCTCGAGGGCAAAGTCGAGGAAAGCGAAGCCGAAAAGGACGAGATCGATGGTGAGGACAGCGAGATTAAAGATGCAACAAGTGATCCAGGGCTATCTGCTTCGCTGGCAAATGACGAGCCCTAGACAAAATGGAAGAATTTGGGTATGTATACGGGATTAGATGAGATTGTGGAGGAAGAGGAAGAAGAGCCGGCTTACCTCGGTGAGGCGACTTTAGCGCTGAGGATGGCGAGAGCTTATACTGGGACGACTTGCAGGACCTCTAGCGTACTTGTAGACATGCCTTGCATGGTCGGGCAAGGCCTTGCAAGACGAGCGTCGTGAGAACCTTGGGAGAGATTTGATAATTTATTTTGCTGATGTCACTCTGACGTATATATACACTACCTTAGATCACAGAATACCACCAACATGCCAGTCGCTACACCACCTTCCAAACTCAACGGGTCAACACCACCATGGCGTCCAGTCCATGTGAGCGATCACCCGCAACGGACAGAGTTCTCATTCGATTCCATGGAAGATGCGCTGGCTGCATTTGCCCACGGAGAGCCCATCGTGGTGATGGACGACGAGTCCAGAGAAAACGAGGGTGACATCATCATGTCTGCGAGCAGATGCACGACCGAGGCGATGGCATGGATCATCAAGCACACAAGGTCTGTTGGCCAGGCGTTTCCACCTATTGACTGACACTTCTTCCAGCGGATATATTTGCATCTCCCTGCCGGAGAACCGTCTTGGGGAACTCGACATCCCGATGATGGTTCCTGATAACCAAGAAAGACACCGCACGGCATACACTATCACTGTTGATTATAAGCACGGTGCGCGGTCATTTGGGCTATTGTCGTTGCAGCCTAACGCTCTTCAGGCACTACGACGGGCATATCTGCCCATGACCGCTCTCTCACAGTGAGGAAGCTCGTCGATCCTTCTGCCGTCGCTTCCGATTTCACCCGCCCTGGTCATATGGTCCCCCTGCGTGCGCGAGATGGCGGTGTGTTAGAACGCCGAGGTCACACGGAATGTGGCATCGATTTGTGTCTGCTCACAAATCAGCCCGAAGGTGCAGTCTTATGCGAACTCGTCAATGACGATGAGCTGGGAAGCATGGCTCGGCGGGATGACTGCAGAGCCTTTGCTGATAGATGGGGACTCAAAATGATCAGCGTAGAAATGCTTGCACGATACAGGAAAACTATATCTAGCGCTTAATTCTCATATAGATACAGCTAACCGACTGTGGAAGCGTACCCCATAGATTTATTATTGTGTGATATCTATGACAGAGCGATCCCCCACTCGCTTTGATCCATCTCGAAGTAAGCCGGTGGAGTCGGGCTATGTATGTCAGCTTGATGCAAACTTTACAAATACCCAGAGTCACACTCACACGCTGGACAGGATTTACGCAAGATTCGTAGTCATCACAGGAAGTTTATTGCAATGGCCAGGGTTGGGTACTTCCAGGCTGCCTCGTACGCTTGGAACGGCGGTTCCTGGATCCGATATGGAATGAGTGGGAGTGCCGGGTCTGAACGAGCAGCTTGAAATAATTCGTAGTTTCCACCCGAGTCACGTTTGATCTCGAGAGCAAGAACGCAAGAACAAGGATTGATGGCGTGCATCGAGTCGTCGGGGTCGGGCGTACGCTGAGCTGGCCTCTAGTAGAAACACGGTGAGTCTCGTTCTCCGCTGCCTGCGACACAACTCTGGGCCTGACGCGTCGTTCGCCCACAGCCATACCGCGGATGAGTTAGTGCGTGCAGATTCAAGATGCCCGTGATGGGTGAGGTGATTTGAGGTCGGTTTGATGAGAAAATACTCCTGCTCGAGGAAGGTCCGAGCCGTATGCGATCCATTATTGGCTAGATCCTCGACAGTAGCGTTGGTAAGTTCTATATGTCGCCGACGTGACTACTTCCCTTGAAGCAATCGCCGGAAGTTGTCGCAGGTACTAGTATGTAGTACTAGTGTTTGGTCGGTGTGATGATGCGGGGTGCTAAGAGCTTGGCCAAATACATACAAACAACTAGACTGGCAACACCACCATCATGGTGTCCCTCGCTCGCTACATCCGAAACATCCGTAGAACAGGCATAAAGCAATGGTGGCATCAAATGCAGTACATTGGTGATGCAAAAGCCGGAACCCTCGTCGGGACTGACCAGTTCGTCACCTTTAGTAGTACCCAGCTGGCACACTAACCAACTGTCTTTTGTCAGGTTCGGGAACAGGTACTTTGAGAATCTGAATCCCGAAGACGAAGTACCTGGTACGCTCCCAGCGTGCTCCCATGTTTGATTGCTAATTGTGCTCCGAACAGGTCGTCACAGATGGATCGACTTTGCCCAGCATGACAATAACGCGACGCAGGTTCCTCCCGAATGGCATTCGTGGCTGCAGCATATCCGACACCTCCCGCCGACAGAGGACGAGGTTGTGAAGAGTTCTTCGCCATCATGGAAGGCGGTGAGTTCCGGCTTCCACGCTCTCCGCTGCTGCACCCGTGGCTTAACATGTCTCCGATGGGCAGCCATGGGTAGAAAACTTGACCGGGACACGGGGCGCATACCGGCCATATAACACTGCCGTGCCGAAGATCAATACCTGGCAATCCAAGGTCGCAGCTCGGGGATAAGGGCGGATGGACATAGCATTGTCGTTGTCTCGAACTCTCGATACTACTACCTCTGTGTTTCGTCGCCAACAAATATCGCTTCAAATCATACAGACATCGGGAGCATTCGGCATTCAACGGTCCTGTAAATGTAGTGGTCAATCACGACTTCCTGAGGCTTGTGCACCGAGTTTGATGAAATGTTCCCAAAACCCAGGTTCGAACCCTGGCAGGACCTTGACTTTACTTCCTCCTTTGAGCGGCGATCCGCCAGACTCCACAGTCGTTTTACAACCCTCACTGTGATTTATCCTAGTAAGCGTGCACTTGTGACAGATCAAGTTGGTCCAACACGGTCTGCATCTCCTGATTCCTTTGAGGTCTCACCTGCGCACACTATGCGACCGTACGGTGAGTGATATTTTCTCGGGGCGTTCTCGGCGTCGGGCGACCCCGGCTATGCACACGACTCACAGCTTCCCCTTCAAGTCTTAAGCCCGTCCACCTTCCGTTCCTCATAAGACCCACAATATACAGGCTAGGTACGTTCACCCTTCGAAGAAGGAGCTCGCGGCTATCTTGACCAATCGAGCCTCTTGGTTTGGATCTTCAACTTCGGGACTCGCACATCGTGGTGACCAAGGATGAACTTGACCTTCATAGCGAATTTGCCGATCCTCCCGACTCTCCTCAACGTCCGATTCGGGATATGCCAGGAATCTATTCGAGCACATCCAATGCTATTCAACAACGAAGTCGGATGCAGTCTGCTATCCTGCAACGACAAGCTTACGAAACGGAAAAGTTTTCAGGATAACGGTCTTTTCAGATCTGCTCGCGGCCGCGGCTCGTAGTCGTACTGTTACCGCGGCCGCAAACCTAGACATACCAATATTCACTCAAGGGCTCGCTCGAGGAAACGGTCAATAGCACGATAAGTATACGACGGACCATATTTTGCGCGTTGATACTAGAGCTGCCCACTGGGGGACTACAGTGGGACCGGGTGGCAAGGAGTAACCTTTTCCTTCATTTCGGTTGCGAAAGAATCATCGAAAGGCATCCGCAGTCACGATTACGGAACACGGAAAAGAGAAGTACTGCGAGTTGGATAGCTGAGGGTACAACGGACCACTCCATAAAAGAAATGAAGCTTCAAGCTCAAGCAGCAAGCTCGCCCGCTGGCGCCTGCATGGTTTACGCTATCATGATATCAATTACATGACACGACTTCTGCTCGCTGCCATCGAAGTCAATGCACGTATCGCGATTGCGGTGGGGTTAGGCATTTATTGGTCGCGGATGGGCGCTTAACTAGAGACGACCGTGAGTGACGGACACAATCCACTCGTTCAGGACGGAGGGCTCCACCTGTCTTCAGTGTGACGAGCCTGAGCTGCCGCATCCACTTGTGCGCGCACCTCGTGTCGAAACGATCTCACTTCGTCAGCGATCAACGTCCTGATTTCTGCAATTGAGTCTTTCTCTTCAAACGAGGAGCCGAATTTCTGCGCGATAACAAAGTCCACAGGACGGCGGCGAGAGAAGGACGATTTGATCAGGCGAGTCCCAGGTAATGAGTGACATAAAACATACAGCTTCACAAATACGTTGGTCCGCCGCGTCCTGCCACACCTGCAAATATGGGTGATTCAAGGCCTGCTCGCAGGTAAGCCTCTTCTCCGGTTCGAAGCACACCAGTTGAGAAAGGATGTCGATAGCTAGTGTGTTCGCAAGGGGATACAAAGATAGGAATGGCACCCCGGGCTGGATGGGTAGCGAGCGAATGTGATCTTGTACCTATAGCCAAGCAGTTTAGGTTAGTCTGCGCACGCCATTCAGATGCAATTGGACGCACTCGGGGTGAATCGACGCGACGGATCACGTCCTGGGACGGGGAACCGAGATGATGCAAGATCTGGTTCAACTGGTCGACATAGCTGCGAGAAATTCGAATCGCTGCTTGCCGCATGCAGGTGCAAGACTCACTCGCTGCCCTTGAAGATTGGCTTTCCATCGAGGAGTTCAGCGAGAACACAGCCTACAGACCAAATGTCGATGGCAGAGGTCTGCGCGGCCCGAGGGATGAGCAATTAGTAACGTGAGCAGGGTCGGAAGACCGCACATAGTTGGTAAAACCCATCGTGATTTCTGGCGCACGGTACCATGGTATGGCCACGTATTCCGTCATGAAGTCCCTGTTTTCGACAGAGCTCAAGGTGCCACTATCAAGCGTATGTCCTCGCGCACGACCGAAACCACAGATCTTGAGTTCACATGCAGCATTGACAAGGAGGTTGGCGGGCTGGATGTCCCGATGCAATACGCCTGTAGAGTGCATGTACTTCAACCCGCAGAGCGTCTGGTATATGAACGATTGGAAGTGGGTATCCGTGAGGGGTTGGCCTGAGCAAATCTGACCAGTAATGGTGTCAGCGACTACGCGGGAGAACGAGGAAAGTTGCTCACGATCGCCCGGAGGTCTGACTCCATGCGTTCTTGCTATGTGTAGGTTGGTCATCCACGGGCTTAAAGACCCACGTATCACTGACATAGAGATACACTTCGCCGAAAAGGCCACTGGGCTGGAAGACGATGTCCATGTCATACAAGCCAATTATCTGTTACCGCAGATCATGTCAGTCACCATCCGCACAAAATCGCACCGAGGACATTCACATTCTTGTGACCTCTAAAATGACGCAACAACCTTTGGGGAAGGCTATGGATCAGTCCCCATCTTCCAGGTGCGATCAACGTCAAGACACTGACTTGATCTCCCGAAGGCAGCGTTTCGCAATCACCCTCTGCAAAGGCGATCGGCACGGATGAATAGCGCGTTTACATACCCGTCAACGGACTTTCCTGGATAAAGATGTTGGTGATCTTTTTGATGGCACGCTCTTCGCCCGATTTCCTGTGTCGCGCTGCAATGACGTAGCCGCCGGATGCACCCTGGCCGAGTTCCTTGACGAACTCGAACTCGGCGTCGACGTCGAAGGTCGAGTTGAACGCCTCGAAGCTGTGTCTCTCTGGCTGATTCATCTGAGATCGTCGAAGAACCACCAACAAGTTCAAGTTCAAGTTGACCTTGATCGGAGTTCAAACATTCCTGTGATCGACTAAGTACATCCAAGCAGTGCCTGAGATAATGCAGTTTTGCCAACGAGTTGAAGTATGCGCACCATTTTGGCACAGTTTCAACCTTTATTACCCCTTGCGGCGACGTATTATCCTTGCACAAGGAAGTGCTCGCGGGAGGGAACAACATGATCTCCATTATCCCATCCCGCAACTTGAACAGGGAGTCAAAGTTGGCAGCCTTCAAGCAAGTCGTGCAATCAGTCAAGTGCGTCTACGATAAGATTGTAAAAATCCTGGATCGTTCTCCACAGGCTTGTAGTGCCTTCAAGTGCTTCGTCGTTGGATTTTTCGACTTCCATTTTGCCGTTGGCGGACTTGGACTTCACTCCACGACATCATACCTCGTCACTTTCGTACTCAGCTTCCCCGTGCTCTACTACAGCTTCGCGTTTCTTGTCCGGCTTGCCAGATTTTTATGCCGCAATATCGACATTGTCAGTCAGGGTCAAGGTCAAACCGGCAGATCTTGTAGTGGATCA
>JBBPOD010000860.1:0-13487 GCA_038091255.1 Tylopilus intermedius | reverse complement strand
GCCCCACTCGCCAAGCAAAGGTCCTTTCCAAGGTCATGGAATGGACATCGCACGTGAAAAACGCACAAGCAACTACCGACCACTTTGGGCCTGTTAGCACGGCTGAGGAGTCTGAGTCTGTACCTCCATCGACTATTTTGTCCAGGACCACGGAGAGCACAGCAGCAACCAGTTACGATGGCAATCAATGCCACGAAGCAAAGGCAGACGAAGAAGAAACTTACGGAGGATTCAGTGAGGAGGGTCACGGTGATGACCACCTTGAGCGTCTGGAAGCCCTCAAGGCTGGAGCAAAGAAACATGTGAGTGTATACATTTGTTGAAACGAGCACACTAACCTTTTCCCATTCCTAGCGCACCGTCACGGAGCTCACCAAGTTGCCTTCTATGCTGATGGATGCTAGTGGCACACCAGCGGCTGGGTGGAAGCGAAAGCAGCCGGAGGGTGACGATGCCTCACCTGATGATGCACCAGGCATCACAGGTTTGGGAGAGGATGACCTCTCAGGTGCAGAGACAGAACCTGACTACTAGTATGATACGATGGACGTGAATGGGTCAGAGAAGACTGCAAACTGCCACATATATACTGCGCCTCAGGCTGCGCGTCACCTCACCACCGCTTCTCACTTTACAAATCAAGTGAGTTGATTGGGTGAAATTGATATCGCACTGACCAATGGTATCCAGAGTTGCATCAACGTGCTTCAAGTTCCTTTGACTAAAAAGGTCAAGATCACACCTATTATCTCCTCACCATCGCCAATGACTCCCACCAGCCCAAGGAAGAAACCCCTCAGCCGCCTCAAACAACTGGCACAACTTGAAGCTGATCGTGAAGCCGGTGCGATTCCCCCATCGGGCTCCATTTCCTCATCCGGATCCAGTTTGAATCGTTACACCCTGAAAGACCTCCCTGAATCACTGCTCACGGACAATCGATGGCAGCAAGTAATCATGCCCACGCTGATGTTATGGGCAGGTGAGCATGATGACGTTTGGTCTGTCTCACGCAGCACAGTTGCATTTGCACTGCCGCTTTTCATAGATTATGTACTGGGTCTGGACTCCTCTGTGATGGACTTCAATGAACGCGGTGCCATCGTTTCACTCATACGTACAAGTTCCTGATTGTTCCCAATGGTTGACGAACATGAGAAGGCTTACCAAAAACTGTGTGAATGGTGCCATAACATTGGCTCCACTGGTATTGTCATCATTGTCAGCTTCATGACGACTCTTGAATGCAAAAACAATGATCAACTCTGTGAGATGGCCGGGCTTCTCCTCAGTGACCTTTGCTTCCTGTACAAGAACCTCCAGTTTCAAGCAGAGCACCTGTTGTTCTGATCTCAATATGTTCTCCAACTGCTCCATATGGGGCACTTGCAATATGTCGAAGGGGTGCTGCGGTCTGTCGTCCCCACTGGCATCGAGCCTCTGTTGAGAAGCTATGCTGGTGTTATCGGCCTATGCGCTGCTGCAGTAAGTGCCTAACCTCACCCTCGACGTTGCTAATGCATTAGTAGATCGAACGTGCTCTACGTCTCATTTGCAAGGGCCACATCACGCTCGCGATCATGATGATTCAGGAGTTCCAGAACACTCAGGCAACTAGCTTCAAGATGCCACTTCAGCTGAACGAGCAAACTGGCAAGGAAACCAGTTCATCGCTTGCGTTCTCCGATATGAACTGGGGCTATTCCACAAGGCGGCTCACCAAGCATGTAAAAGCCCGTCATGGTCCTGATCAGATTATGAAGATCATCGAGGAGGCGAACCAGGCTCCACTGACATTGCTTCGCAAGAGACAGGTGTCGACTCAGAAGACAAACGCATCCGCCAGCACCGAAGCGGACATCTATGCGAGCATCTGTAAGTGCTTTTCCACAGTTAGACTCATTCTCATCTGTTCGTCTAGGAATCCTGTCCTATCCTCGTGCCCCGTTGATTTATTCTGCGCGCTCATCTCATGTTTCGCCATATCTTACTCGTCTCGCTGATACCCCCGCTATCCCTGCCGTATGCTGGCCGCTCTTCATGGCCACTTATACCCCTCCACCCTGCTTTCTCCGAGTCTGATTGCCCCAGATTTGCCCTACGTGACCACGCTCCTTGTCATGCTTATCGTGAATACCCCCGCTCCTTATTTACACTTATTGTTTACTCATTGTATGGCAGCCAGCGTGTTGTGGCCGTCGTACTTATTGGTTTACTTACTAGTACCTGTGCTTATTCCCCTATTTAATGTGCACTTTTTTGCACAAGCGACCCGCAAGTAAGCAAAGAAGTGGCCGCAAGTAAGTGAATAAGTGGCTGCAAGTGAAGATCAAGTAGAGGGACCTACTTATATAAGTAGCATTTTACTTATTTGCCACTTACTTAAATTCTACTTATAGCTCGATAAGTAACCAATAAGTACCAGTAAGTAACGTGTCAAAATGCTGATGGAGACAGCAAGATCGAAAGATGTTGTACATGCTCCGAGGTACAGCTCGCGTGAAGTCGAGCAGTATGGAGGAGCATAGTGGTCAAAATCAAGGAAAAGGCTCACTTGGCAAACATTCACTTGAAATTATACGGAAGTTAGAAGCTGGCCTGGGACATGAGTACTTGAGTTCGGAGCGCGCGCAGGCGTAGCGATCGTGACAGTGAATGAAATGGACTCACGCAGTTGAAGCACCGCCTTGAAGAAGAAATGAACAGCAACGCTTACAAAATGAATGTACAGGTCGAGTGAACGATCCACAGACAAGCAATCGAAACAAATTAGAAGATAAGGCCAAGCATGCGCAGGCGAGGCGACAACAGGACATTACTAGTAACAGGCAAAGTCGTTACAAAGGCACTAGCTGAGGGCAAGACTTCCAGCACGGACCACAGAGATCTGCCAGTGGGATGAAATAAACGAACCTGACGCACACCCACGACGTAAACGAACCGCACATCAATGGAAAGTCGCAATTGAATCTAGACCAGTCCAGACTCGCGAGCTGGCACTCCGGGTAGTCGCCGGGGAACTAGTCTTGGGGTACTTAGTAAGTCACAGTTGTCAATGGACTCGGAAGCCCGGTATGCTCGGATTACACCGGAACTTCCCGTTGATTATGATTTACACGCGCTCAAGTGAAGCTTATGTCCTGTGAACGTTTACGTGCGTTGATGTCGGGCTAACGTTGATGTGGGGTGTGAGCGACAATTTCCGTCTTATGTTCCCTTTACAGGCTGACCGTCTAACGTTCAATTTCCCTAGGCCACATTTGGGCGTGTAGGGGAGGTATTGGCAACCGCCCAACCCCTTCAGGCTTTATTAATAGTGGTTCACAGCGACCATATTCAAATCAACATGCTTTGCCCTATCCTATGTCACTTCTTTTGCATCTAGTCATAATCGCCCTTCGAGCTGCCACTGTGGCCTGGGCGAAATTTCTACACTAGTCTTCTCGCGATCACCACGCAGGAACAAGAGCAATTTGATGAAATGTAGGTTGTCCGGTCCTGCCCCTCGTAGTCATGGCCCTGCCGGCTTTCGAGCGGGTGATTTGAATCAGAATGAAACGTAACGGAGGCCCCTTCTCGAAGCGGTTCTTCATACGGCGATCGGGCTACACTACCTTCCGAGTCAATGTCCTGAGTGCGTTGTGCACTGCTGTGCGCTTACAGTGCATACAGGATGGTGAAATTCCCGACTAACAAGGAACCCATCAAGGGTCTACCACATTGCCTGGCCGCGCGCCATCCTTAACCGCCCGGGATGGTCCTTAAGGCCTCATGGCTAACGCACCGTATCTCATTCACTTCTCTTGCGCCCGTGCTTCTTTGACTTCATAGAACCATTGCCTGCTGGACGAGCGCTAACCTTAACTCGGACCCAAACAAACAACGTCACACCATGGCTTGCCACAACCCCTGCAGGGTATAAATGTGCTGCCTTGCAGCAAACTGGAAACTATAGCCCTCCTTCGATTCTCTTGTCTTCAGACATCATGTCTATCCTCACCGACGGTCAATACCAGGTCGCCAATACCCAATTTCCTGGTCAGGTTGCCCAGCTAACGGGGGGACAACCGACTGGCATCATTGCGGGCTTCCAAAACACTAACGACTCTGCCAGCATGGTGCGTCTACGCACTAGGGCCGTTATACTCAGTCGGCGACTGATTTGTTGTGATAGTGGAACTTGCTCAATGTCGGCAGCCAAGGGAACCAGTTCCAGCTCACGAGTGTGGCGGTCACTTCAGAGACTGTATACGTTGGCGCCCCAAGTATCGCTGAGGTAGGTTCTGGGCCGAAGTTTTTGTCCTCCAAGCCGCTAATGGCATCTGAAAAAAAGGGGGTTTCCTTGCAAGGTAGCGCCAGCCCACTTACCTGGACTATCTTACCAACCTGCACTGCTGGCGAATACTGGTAAGCATTCGTCCTGTCGCCATGCTAATGGATGTTCACCAAATTATCCCTCCAGGATGTTGGCCCCAATGGCCCCGGGCTTATCTACCCCCTCTGGACTGGTTTGGTCCCTTAGCGATGGGGCGGATCAAACCCCGGTAGGGATTTCCTGATTGCCTCATTGACCTTGTGCTTGACTGGCGTAAACGTAGATTATACTGTCGAGCATTTCCTCCAGTCCGGCCTTGTCTACCCGGAGCATCTATTCTCAGGCATGGACGTTCCTGCCTACGAAGTAAGGGCATGGGGGGACGTGGAAACTTGAAGGATCACTGTGGACTCGATATGCGGATACGTTCGTATGTACTTCTTGGACTGGACTGTTTTGTTCTGTCGTCCTCTAGGTTTATGTCATGTATGGCACGATTGTTGTTTTAAAGTTGCTCGAGTGCTTTGTTGACGGCGTGCCTCGGATTAGCTTGTCCAGCCAGAAGCACACTGTCGGTCAACTGTCGTTCTACAATGACGCACCGGTTGTGTGAACGAATACCGAGTCCTACTCTGAAGTCGCACGACTGTGGGTTTTCCCGTAACGTCGTGTTTATCAAGGCATCCGCGGCCATTCAAATTGATACGCCGTACTGCATCGCGTGAGTAGAGACACTGGTACGCATCAGGACGTATGGTTTCCTTTTCCCGCGTGTTCCTGCAAGAATATGGCAAGGAAAAAGATAACACACAACAACCGGGACAGTAGTCTTGCATCAATACGGCAGCACGTCATGTCAGCAGCGAGATAATCTTGACACGCCAGTGCCTACTATATGTCTGACCCATATCGCTTGCCAATGGTCGCCGCAAATACTTTATTCTGAGCGGACTCGTTACGGGTGGTCGACAAGTCACTGAGGGGTTCATTTGGAACACGACGAGAGGGGCTATGGCACTGGCAGTTGCATCTACTCACTTACTTGGCAGTGATGTGTCTTCAATCGAGGGTGACGACGACGCAACATTCAGTTCAATGTGACTCCTCATGTTGCCGCGGCGAGCGGCCGGGACACAGGACCATCCATACCGTCGAGGAAACGATGTAAGCGTGACGGATGGGATGATGGTCATCGTTAACTTGAAGTACTGCCAGTCAGCTTGCCAGTGGATAAAGTAGCTAGTTTTCGCACCGTCCCGGGCCTGGGAGCGGAGAGCCGCCGAATGGCAAACAGCTGTGGTCGCTCAGTGACTCGGGCGGCGCCGTGCGGAGGTGGCTGTGACGAAGCGACTCAGGAGGCACTCAGTTCCCGGGCCGACTCGGAGTGGAGTCCCGCCACTCTCAAGAGACGGGACCTGCAAGGCTGCAACTGACACAGTTGACATGTAACAATTTACATTCTCGCACAAACCCTTCTTCTTAACCAAAATGGTCATCTCACCACCAGCAGAAGTTACGTTTGTACTCGCCGGCGGATCACTGACTCTACTCGAAACATGGGAGACAAAAACCGTTTGGAGCGACATTGCGTTGACATGTTATGTCTCACGTGACGCCGATAGTACATCCCGTTTCGCGGGACGAGACCCCCATGATATGGCTTACCATCACAAGACATTGACCCAGTCAAAAAGTCTTGCCGTCAAACTCCACTGGTCAAGGCTGGATGTGACTGCGAGGCTGGCCATTGCTATTCATGTACGTTGCTCGTAGAGGTTGAATGAAATCTTGCTCAAAGTCAAGGAGGTCCGCTTCGTTCTGAGTTCACGTTATGCGTGCATTCCTGTGTTGAGAAGGTAAGCTGCGATAAAATCCTGGGGTGACAAATGATCGCAATCTTGGTTAGCAAGCATGTCGGCAAGGCACAGTGCAGAAGCAGAGTAAAAGGGGGAGGAAAAGAAGCCTGAATAAAGTATCTACAAGTGGCGTACTTCCGCACGTTGCGGCCCATCAACGTGATCAAGGGATCGCTAGTCGCTTGTACTCATCTACCGGCGTTCGGTGCGTAAAATGCTCACTGTCGTGGAGCCGGTTGGCCCATAATCCTGCTCTCATTCGTCAATCGAAAGGGTGATTCGCCTTACGGATGGCACATGGTCAGTTGGCATCAAGAAATAACAACATTCTTACACGCTTTGAACAGGTGCCACAATACTCGTGATCATTCATCCCGGAAGCGAGCCGGGGTTCCGTCATCTCACTTGAAGCCTTGAGCTGTTTCATATAAATCCTTGCGACTCGGGTGCTCGACCAGTGCGGCTATCAGCACACTTGGCCCACGATGCTTCACCTTGCTGTCTCGCTGTTTTCCACCCTCTTACTTTTCAACGATGCCAGAGCGTCCACCGATGATGTGACGGGGCCCACAGTCAACGTGGGGTACGCCACATATCTGGGAAACCAGTCATACCCTAACACGGTTGCTTACTTGGGTATCCCATACGCTGAGCCTCCAGTCGGCGACCTACGCTTTCGGGCTACTGTTCCATTAAACACTGCACGTGTAAGCGAAGCAGCTAGTGGGGAAATCATAAACGCAACATATTATCCCGATTTTTGCATTCAAGGCACCACAGGAGGTGAGTAGAAATGAGGAATTAGGTCGATACATGCTGATCGAGGGTCTTCATTGTTCAGCCGGAGACGCTGGTGGAGCTGGATCGGAGGATTGTCTCAAAGTCAATATCTACACACCTTACGGTGCCAAAGAAGGCGACAACTGTGAGTGAAATCATTCTACTACCTCCAGTTGACTCAATGTATCTTGTCATGAAGTGCCCGTGCTGTTTTATATCCACGGTGGAAGTAAGTTGGTCAGATCTCTGAGCTCACAATACACCGACCTTTCTCCGAGGTTATGTGTATGGCAATCCGAGGAACTGGCCATTCGATGATTGGATTCACCAGAGCCCCAACGTCGTTATCGTTTCCGTATACTACCGCCTGGATTCCTTTGGCTTTCTTGCAACGCCGGAGTTCACGGATCCGACATACGGGGACTTCAACGCCGGTTTCTTGGACCAATTACAAGCGCTCAAATGGGTGAACCGGTACATCAGCGCCTTTGGCGGTGACCCAAACCGTGTGACGATCAACGGCCAAAGCGCAGGTGGTTCTTCCGTCGAACTTCATATGGTCGCCAATCAGGGGCAACAATTATTCCACGGTGCTATTGCGCAGAGCGTCTTCAGGACGCCACTGCCTACCCCTGAGGAACAGCGGGTTCGTAGGAGTGGTTCGCCGATGCTGTTTAGCGCCTGACCAGACGCCCATTAGCCGCTCTTTGAATTTTATTCGTCCTACGCCGGCTGTGGTGCTGGTCCGATCGGCGAACAAATGACATGTCTGCGAAGTGCCAGTGTCAGCGCTCTTGCAGGAGCACAGGATGCTGCTGTCCAAGGGAAATTGTGAGTCACTCAAACCGAGACCATGGCTCATGGAGACACAATCCTCATACCCCGACAGCAGCGGGCTTTACAATTCCTTCCACCCTGTCCTAGATGGCGTCCTGTTCTCTGGATATCCGACACAGCAGTTCCAGTGGGGTCAGTTTGCCCATGTACCACTGATCGTTGGGTAAGCTTAAGCAGTTGCTGTGTTCCGAGTCACTATGCGTACCTCATCGTGACAACGCAGCTCGACGTCCAACGAAACCCTTTCTGGAGGATCCAATATTTCTTTGGCACTGAAGGAGTATTTCCCTGCACTCACGGAACCGGACATTCAAGAATTTGTCGCCCTGTATCCCCTGAGTGATTATGACTCACCTCGTCAACAGTTTCAAGTGGCTACGGGGGAACCTGATGTGATCTGTGGCGTAAGTGTTGTATTATAGGGTGACGCACGCGCCTGTGACTCACACTGACTCGACCTCCGTGATGGGCCACCAGCGCGAGGCCATGGGTGGTCCCGCCTCGCTATACTCAGACACGTGGACGTACCGATACAACACCCCTAATCCCACGAGCGGTAGCGACGTGGTCGCACATGCGGCAGAAAACTGGATGATGTTTGATGGCTCAAACACAGGGTGGGTCAGCCGAGCACGCGCGCAAGCCGTGCCGCCACCTCGCCATGCGTTAAAAATGACTCACGTCGTCCGCCGCCCCTAGATACAACGGAACCGGAATGTTCACACCACAAACGCCGGTCGAACTTGCGTTCGCGTCGGAGCTGATTGCGTACTGGTTGTCGTTCGTGCGCGCTGGTAACCCAAACACGTACAAGTTGGAGATGTCGCCCACATGGGAACCATATGTGCCAGGCAACAAAGTTCGCATGGTGCTTACGCAAAGCCCACAGAACCTGACGACGGTCAGCGGGAGCTCTATGGAAGAACAGCCTACCGCGGAAGGGGATCGATGCGCCTTTGCAATCAGTAAGGTTCAGCACACAGAGGATTGAGTCGAAGTCATCGTTCGCCAATTAGGGAAAGTAGCTACGTAGTACTGATTGAATTCATCATTTCCACCGATACGATGAGTATGGTTTACATTCCATTACAATACAGTAATCGAGTACTCGACAAAAAAGAGTCCAATAGATAGGAATGCAATGGTAATCGATGAAAATACATTGCTAGTTGAAAGTCCCATCGAATGCTATTGCGACCATTAATCCTGAAAAGTCTAGGACGGAGAAGTATGTTGCATATAACAGTACATTAAGTATATGTATGATTCAAGAGACGATCAAGCATGGAATCACGCTTGCGGAGGTGCGGAATCATTGTCAGATGCTGTGGCACCGGGTGGTATTCGCGGCCACGAAACTACCAGCAGGCCATCATTCATGGCTGCCGATATGGTACTCATCTGTGAAAACAGGTATTAGATCTCTACAGCATGACAGGAAGGACGAGTCAGAAAAGGACTTGCCATTGTACCCTTTGGAACGTGGAGCACACGTTCAAACTTGCCATATTTGATCTCCTTTGCAAGATACTTGGCTTCGCTTCCCTGGTTTGAGGGCATTCTGGATTGCCGTTCTCCACTTATGAGGAGAGTGGCGTTGGTGTCCAGGTGCACTCTGACTTCCTCTGACTTCATGCCAGGGAGTTCAAGTATGGCGGTGATGCGGGATGAGGATGGGTCGTCACATAGTTCAAGCCTATAAGAAATTAGCATGCTAGACGAATGGGAGATCGGGTAAGCTTTCATACCTAGGCTTGTACACGAGACTACCTTGGCGCACCCTCCTCTCCAGTGCCGTGCTCTGCTCCCGCAACATGTGATAAACGTATCTCCTGGCCAAGGTTCGGTCCAAGGCTCGGAAGCGATCTTCTTGAGAGGGATGGGCAGACAGCTTGCGGGTGATGAGCGGGGTGGAAACAACGGTCATCAAAGATTTTGAGCAATCCCTGGTTGGGAGGAGAGAGGGGATTAAGTAGTGCTTGGTGTACTCGAATCATAACGAGTCCGAGCCAGCTTTATATCGGTGAGCCGGGGTAAATTTGCTTACTAAACAGGGGTAGTCAAACCTGTGCGGCCTTGCCCGGAGATGCTGTGCACTGCGGACCAAGTCGATGCGAAGCCGTTTTGCCCAGACCTCAGAAGAGAGTCATAGCCATGCTTCGAGCCCCGACTCGGAGCACAGCTATCCAGTGAATCACGCCATTCACGGGGGACTAGCCACTTTGCATTGAGGTGTGAAGCGGAGCTCGGCAGACCAGTGGAGTCGTGGGTGGTGTCGAAGTTGCTAGAAGCGTCGAAGATGTGATCCTGCCGGTGGAGAGTAGCGTCATGGGAAGATGGTTCAGCCACGCCGGCCGAGTTAGTCAGGGCGCGAAGATTTTTCATCGTCCCCGTGACCAGTCACGTAACCACCACTCGTTTCTTCTCTGACTCAACCAGGTGAATCGCCCCGCATCATGAGTAAGGTGGTGTTTGGTGCGCGCGTCTGTTCTTTTTTCTCGATATCAGCCTTACGTTCTTCTGGCATAGTTGGAAATGTACCCTACAACATGGGCGAGGCAAGTCTCTTTCCAGCTCCTTTGCCTTCGTCGGGTCCTGAGTTCCCTGCAGGAACAGTTGATCGACGTCTTCAAGTCTGTCGGTCATGTCGTGGGCTTTAGGTCCGACGCTCACCCCGACCTCGTTCATCATAGCTCATTTGTTTTTCAGGCTCGTTTTCGACAGGGAAACCGGAAAACCTAGAGGTTACGGCTTTTGTGAATTTGCTGGTACATCAAATCCATCTTTTATCTTTTCAGTTTGACAGTTCTCTGACCCATCCCGACATTTTTGTTCCGACCCGTCCCCCGACCCTGCGCCCTTTGCACTGTGCTTCACTACCGTATTCCGCCTGTCCCCTCAAGATCATGAAACTGCTCTATCTGCTGTGCGAAACCTCAACAACGTCGACGTTGGCGGACGCCCCTTGCGAATTGATTTGGCAGACTCGGACCCTTTTCTCGAAGGCAAGACGACAGTGCGAGGCGAACTACTAGATGGTAGTGATCCAAGAGGGCATTGGCGTGATCGTCACAAAGATAGGGACCGCGACAGAGACCGTGACCGTGATCGCGATAGAGACCAGTATGATCATCAAAGAGATCAAAAACTTCAAGACTCTTTTCTCGCATCGCTGCCCCCCGGCGTTCCTGTACCCCCCGGCTCAACTGCACTGGACTGCATCAGTCAGACACTCGGCACGATGAACCCAGCTCAGTTAGTGGAAGTGCTGGCACAAATGAAGGTGTGCAGCGGTTTTCCAACAACCTGCCTGAACAGTGTTGTGAATGACATCCCCCGGCTTGCAATCGATGCCCTTTCTTCCTTTAGGCCTTTGTGATTACGCACCCTGAGCAAGCTCGCGCGCTCTTGATTGCACATCCGCAGTATGCCTATGCATTGTTTCAGGCACTGCTATTAAACAAGATCGTCGATCAGGCGGTTCTCCAGGTATGTGCACACCCTCCCGGCGTGCGCTGGCCGATCCCAAACGAAACGCGGTTTTTTTACTCCTCGTCCGTAGCGTATGTTGCAAGCCACCGTGGGCAGCGGTGCACCCTCGGGCCCTCCGCAGCCACCTCCGCCGCAAATACCCGGATATCCACAACCCCCGTCTCTACACCCCACTCCGCCGGTACTGCCGCCACAATTGTCTGTCCCACCACCGGTGACCGGGCCGAGCATGTACCAACAGCCTCCGCACATGCCCCCGCAGCACGCCTACTATCGGCCACCTCCACCCCCACTACCGCAAGCTGCACCTCCCGCTCAAGCGCCGCCCAGTTCGATGCCCGATTTGAACATCGACCCTACACAACGCGTACGTCGCTGTGCCACTATCTTCTTTCTTAGCTTGATGTTCATTTTTTGGCCTCCCCGCGCCGAACTCCGTGATACAGCAAATGCTGATTCAGGTATTGAGCCTGACGCAGGATCAGATCAACGGACTGCCTCCTACAGAGCGGGACGCGATCCAAGCTTTGGTGCGTGCCTGAGTGTTATCACCGATGACCCTCTTTTTTTTCGCTGACGCACGCCGATCACAGCGGAACCAGTTCATGGGCGGCATTACTGCATGAAGAAGAAAATTCGCCCGTCCTCGGCGCCTCTCGGGGGCCCTCGGATATGCTCCTCCCTTGTTCATTGTCTTTTTTTTTTTGATACGACGATCGGGGACGTGCTCCTGTGCCCTCGTTTTCGAGTCATTCCTTCTGATTGATCATGCGTCATCGAACCGTGCTAATCCAACCCGTGTTTCTCGCCCTACGTTGTCGATAACTACCACTACATACTCTAAAAAGCTGTTCAAACGAGTCTGTTTTCGATCCGTCGCGATTGCTTGAGGTCGACGAGCTTGGCAACGACCTCGTCCAGCAGTGTCGTCTCACCCTTGCCTTTCGTCCTGATGTCGTCCCGGTTTCTGACGTTGACCGATCGGCTCCTAAATTCGACTTCCCCCACGACTGATGGAAAGAAAAAGGAGATGAGGAGACGGAAGGGGAAAAGGAGAACACTGGAACGCACCCAAGAGGAAATTGTACTGTGCAACTTCACCGTTCCGGATCTTCTTGGGAAGGGTATCAGGTCCGTTATCGACATCTGCGAACAAGCCAAGTGCAGACAGCTTGTCGGCAATTTCTTGGGCATAATCTTTCTATATACGCCGACCCAAGGGGATGAGCGCTCCTGAAACATTGCCAAGAATGCACACGCGACTCACATAGAGCGCAGTAACCGGGATGACAAGCACTTGGCGCGGGGACAACCAGAAGGGCCTGTTCGTTCCCAAGTGTTCACCTTGGCACGTTCTCTCAAGACCCGCAGCAAGACGTACCATTTTCCACCAAAATGCTCCGTGATGATGGCGATGAACCGTTCAAGACTTCCCAGGATTGCACGGTGAATCATCACTGGCCGCGAAGGCGGCTTGTTTGAATTGGGCACATCGTCCGCCGAGCGATACTTGAGGTTGAATCGCTCCGGAAGTTGGAAGTCGAGTTGGATGGTCGCGCACTGGAATGACCTACGCAACGCATCCTTGATGTAAATGTCGATCTTGGGGCCGTAGAAGGCGCCATCGCCTGGGTTAATCCCCCACTTCCCGGAGTATTGCCTTTCGAGAGCATCTTTCAGTTGCTATACCATGCGCGCAGTCAGCACGTGATCGTCTAGCGGAGCATAGAATCCCGACTGACAGCTTCCGCAATATCCCAAGTCTCCACGGTTCCGAGATAGTTTTCGGGACGCGTCGATAGCTCCATTCGGAACTCGAAATCAAACAGGCCATACACATGGCGCATAAAGTCAAACAGTGCCTCGATTTCGGAGGTGATCTACGTCCGAGTCGTGAACAAAAGCTTCGTCATACCAATGCACAGCTTTCTCACCTGCGACGGCATACAAAACACATGCGTATCGTCTTGCACAAAGCGCCGGACACGGGTCAAGCCGGTCAAAGCACCTGATGCCTCGTTCCTGTGCACGATACCAAATTCGGCCATCCGGATCGGCAACTCTCTGTAACTTCGGTCTCGAGAGTCGAATATGAGGCAGTGACCGGGGCAGTTCATCGGTTTCAGGGCCCACTTTTCCTTCTCCACATCCAGCACGAACATGTCGTCCTTGTAGTTTTGCCAGTGTCCAGAGGTCTCCCACAGCTT
>JBBPOD010000859.1:0-13496 GCA_038091255.1 Tylopilus intermedius | reverse complement strand
GAGACCTTGGCAGTGGTTTCGGGCTTACTCTCCCAGGCTCAGCTACCCGCCGTAACAGATGTCACTGCGATCATTCACGCCCGTCCTTCACCACAAGAATTCCATTCATTCTTTGCTAACCTTGTGACATCCGTTACGGCTCACCACATCGAGAAACTGACGTTGCGCCAAGATATCGTTGGAGATACTAAGAATTACGACGCCCACTTCCATTTATCCTTGGAAGACTTGCGGCCATTCATGTCATTCAGTAACCTCCGCTGCTTCGAAGTCAGCCTCCGGTGGAGAGCAACCCTGACCGACGACGACGTGCTCACATTGACCTCGGGCTGGCCTCATTTGAAATCGCTCGTTGTCAACCACAACTGGTGAGGTACGATGTAGTATCAGTCACACCAAGGTGCCCCCCAACGGATTGCTAGAATACCATGGCGTGAAGCTCCCTGTCGCGTTCTACCTCGATGTGCTCGACTTGCAGATCGAACCCAACAACGTGCGCGCCCTCGCCGCGTTCTTTGCTCAGATCCTAGACCAGTGTCCGTATTTATACACAGACGTGGGGACGCTGTCGGACGGCCTGCTCGGGAGCGGGTCCACCTTGAAGGTGGGGGAGTGCCAGGAGTAGCGTTAGCACAAGGCATTTACGAACCGCGCGCTTTCCTTTGATTCCGGTGCGCCATTCCCCCAGTGGCCTTGGATGCGTGTGGATGACATGGACCCATTGAGATAGACCCGCCACCGTCGGAGGTGGTACCTGAAGAGGTGAATACGTGGCCGTCGCGTGCATACGAGGATACTTCGACGGAGCGCTCTATGGACAACGAGTGGATGGATGACTCAGATGCAAGTTCGGAGAGCTCCGACGACTGGTGCCAGTGGGGCACAAAGGACTATGATGTGGATGAGGAAGATGAGGTGGGTTATTATGCACCTGAGCTTTAGAATCACCAAACGATATGACAGAACGATTCAGTTCCAGTTTGTTTCAAAAGTGCCATGGCTCTGATTTCTCCCTGGAATGCAGAGTCAACTCCGAGTCAGCGGCAGAGGAGGGATATGTCCATGTAACAACCATGTATGCACTGTCCTTCGCATAGACAAGCACGCGCCTCGAGCACAGCAATCTGCTTCCCGGGCTAAGCCTGAGTGTGTGAGAGTTGCAGCAATTTGTGATTCAATATTCAACTTCAACTTCCCTGGCACTTTCTGTATGCGTCAGGTAGTAGAGGACCTGCTGTTTCCTCACGGATCGCGCGTGGAGAGCACCTGAGCACGGGTCCATTAGAGAATTGTCGATATCTTTATAGGTGCTAGTGTCTGTCAGAATCATGATTTTCAGGTCGAAACCCCGCGGGCTGCGGCAAGTGATCGAAGAGGGGATTGGAAAGCTTGACTTCCGAAATGACTTCGCCACCGTGGCTTGCGTCACATCTCAGCAATGGAAGCAAAGAGACAAGACCTGACGGACTCGCTTCAAAGTTGGCGGCATAGTACACAGCTAGCCTAGTGCTAGAACGTAGCAAGTCCATCGATTACCGATGCGCCACTTACATATCACAGCTGTGCCCCCCGCACAGCGGCACAGCCAGCGATTTGTTCGGTTAAAGGTTTGTTCGGTTACTACGGGCGTGGCTTTGGGTGATCTTGGAGTTTCTGGCTATACTGCTCCATTCTCCGTACCCGGATTCCTACCATGACTCGGACAAGCGTAGATGGGGCTTTTGATGACTCAGAAGAGGCCCCGTTTCTCCAGGAACACTCCAAGACACCTGTGCCATGGCGTCGGCTGGCTCCTGTGTTCGCTGCTTTGATTGCAGAACCCATCTCCTTTGCATACATTTTTCCTTTTATTAATCAGGTGGGTCAACAACTGTCTCTGCAGCCTACCTGTACGATACCTGACGCCGTACGGATCGCCATTTACTGCAATAATCCAACAGCTCATTGGCGAGCTGGGCATCACGGGGGGAGACGGTCGCAAGATTGGATATTATGCAGGTCTCATTGTAGGCGAGCATACTTTTAATCTGTTCCCCTGCTCATTTTTTGCGCAGGAGTCCCTGTTTTACCTCACACAAGGACTCACGACGTGGCAATGGAGCCGGTTATCTGACTTCGTTGGTCGCCGACCCGTCATTTTACTTGGTTTACTTGGTGCCAGTGTGTCCAATCTCGTTTTTGGCCTGTCGCGGACGCTGGTCGCGCTCATCATCAGGTGCGCAGAAGCTATTATTTGCCCGCGAGCTAGCTGAAAGGTCCCAAGTCGCTGTATTGCCGGCATTCTCAATGGCAACAATGGAGTGATGAAGAGTATGCTCGGCGATATAACCGACCACACCAATACGGCACAAGTATTTGCCCTTACACCACTCCTGTTTCTCACTGGGGTCATTATAGCGTATGTTTCTGTCTGGTACAAGCAGCCTCTGAGACTCCACGTTTCTCTATAGTCCACTATTCGGCGGTGCGCTTGCGAAGCCACAAGAGCGATGGCCGCTCATTTTTCAGGCAGAATTTTGGGCAGCATACCCATACTTTCTGCCCTCTCTGGTAGCGGGGTCCTTCACCTTGTTGGCGTTTTTGGTCTGCGCTATATTCATGAAGGAGGTACGACCAGATGCATTTCGTTCCGAACTGCTAGGAGTCACGCATTACATTAGTCGTTGCCATCCAGGATGAGCGGGCAGCCTCTTTTAGAGAAGCTCGCAGTTGAAGATCCACCAGAAAGCTTGCCTACAGGCGACACACAACCTCTTCCGATGTCAACCCTCCTGAAAATCCACTCCGTCATGATACCCATTGCCAACTATGGAATGCTTGCATTTGTAGAGATCAGTTTACTTCTCCTCTTGCCCTTGTTCTATGCGTCACCCATTGAAATCGGTGGCCTAGGACTTCCACCCCACGTCATCGGCACATTCCAGGCAGTATATGGAGTCGTGAATGGTGTTGTACAAGCATTGTTCGCCGCAAAGCTCATTGAATGGGCCGGGGCTAAAAGAGTGTATCGTTGGGCTGTCACTTGTTTTTACCCGCTCATCTTCCTTTTCCCAACCATGAGCGCCATTGTTATGGCCCAAGGGAAAGTCGGACCGATGATATGGATCCTTTTGGTTACCCAATTGGTGCTCATGGCCTTCATGGACCTGTCATTCAGTGCGTATGTTCACTCTCTGGAAAGATTGACGATCTCACCCATCGTGTAGCTGCCATCTTTATATTTATCACGAAATCAGCCCCCAACAAACGATCTCTAGGGTCTGTGAACGGGCTCGGCCAAAGTTTGGCGTCCTTCGCGCGCGCGATTGGACCAGCATTGACAACCTCCTTGTTCGCCGCGTCCAAACAGTACAACCTTCTGGGCGGCAACTTGGTTTATGTCTTCCTGACAACCCCCACCACGATCTTGGTCGTGTTGTCATATCGTTTGCCGGAGCTGAAAGATGTCGATGAAGAGGAGGCGTATCCAACTAAACCTGAGAATGGTGTGCCTGTAGCGTGAATACTGGTCAATTTGAACCACAGCACATGTAGAGACTTGTTGTGTCATACAGCATATGCGTCGTCGCGGTGCACTCACGAGCCACTGGCACTTTGTGCTTGATACCACTTCGCTCCTGTTCATGCAAGGGCCCGCCATGTATTGATTCTGACGGTGACCTCCGTTTTCGTGCTGCTCGCAAAAGGACACGACGCGTTCCTGCTGCTCCACTGCTCGATGCGACATCCGGAGTATAATATACGATTGGTGGCTGATGCCACAAACCAACCAGGTCGGTTGGGCGTCGGCCTTGTTGGTTTACATTATAATATGAGGACTTGCCGAGTGTTTGCTAACCTGACGTTTCCTTGCGACGGGACGGCTGAATGTCCTTTCGTGACCTAAGATGACCAACAAGTGAAGTGGCGACTCGGAGTCAGGCCCATCAGCCTAGCAGCCCTGTGGCAAGTCCATTTGCAGTGCCAGGGGTCCGTGAAAGATTCATCTACGTCAAATAGTGTCAATGATGATGCTCGTGATCGATTGATCAACCAATACCAGTAATTTAAGACATGTACAGTCAATCATCAATAGATCCGTCAAGCGGTCAAAAATTCAATCAGTAGGTCCACTGAGCGAACCATGGCATCCAACTTTCGACTGTAAAAATAGCGTACACCCACGCGATATTGATGGAAGCACGTAAATAGATACTAAAAATTCCACGAAACTTGAATGTGAGAACGAAAATGATCGCAGATAAAAGGACCTGCTACGGTCCGAGTTCGTTTTCCAATGTCTATCTCACACCCAACCAATGCATCGCAGCCTTCCACACGACGAACGGTATCGGCAGCACGAAACTGGATGGTGGGTCTCTCTTGGGAGACCGTTCGTGGGCAACCTTTGCGGCCTCTGTCTCCCGTCGAGCTTTGGCGAGTTCTTCTTGCAGTTGGGCATGCTTCTGACGTTCCAAGACCTCTCGTTCGGCTGCCTCTGCTTGCACCCGTCTCCGGAAGTCTTCGGCCTCCACCACTCGTCTGTGAAGTTCCGCTAGTTCGACTTCCATCTTCTTCTTACGCTCGTGCTCTTCCGACAACCTGGCCTTCTCCTGGGCTTCGTGAGCCAGCGCTCTGGAGAGTTCAGCGGCGCGCTTCGCCTCGGCAGCTTGACGCTCCTTTTCAGCCAACTCTACCTCCATCGCCTTGCGGACTTTGGTAACCTCTTCCTCGAGCTCCTTCTTGAAAGCTTCCTCCCTTAACTTAGCTTGTTGGCGCTCTTCTTCGAGTCTTGCGACGGCGGCTTCCCGAGCCTTTCTCGCCGATTCTGCCTCGATGTCTTTCATGAGCTGGTCTGACTCAGCAGCCTTGTCCTTCTCCTTGCGTTGGCGTGCGAGCTCTACCTGCAGGCGTTGCCTGCGTTGCTCCTCTTCCCGTAGTTTGAGGCGATGCTGTTCTTCTAATTGTCGAATGCGAGCCTCTTCTGCTTCCCGCCGAGCGTGTGCCTCCTGTTCCTTCTTAGCGTGAGCTTCCTCCATGGTCCGACGCAAGCGCTCTGTTTCCTCTTGTATCTGCGTTTCATACCTCTCCTTCTCGCGCTGCAGAAGCTGGTTCTTTTGCTCGAGAGCGATGGCGTGAGCTTCCGCCTGGGCTTGACTTGCGAGAGCAGCCTCACGCTCGTGGCATTCTCGTTCGGCGGCAGCCCTCTCCGCCTCCTGTCGAGCTTTCGCAATTTCGTCCTGTAAGCGAGCTCTTTCGCGTGCTTCCGCTAGCTGTCTAGCTTTGTCTTCTTCCTCTTTAACTTTTGCCTGACGTTTGAGCTCTTCTTCGAGCGCAAGTGCCCGCTCGCGCTCGGCCCTAATTTTTTCTGCCTGCTCGGCTTCGGCACGTTTCTTCTCAGCTTCGGCTCGCAGCCTTTCTTCTTCCACGGCACGTAGGTGCTCTCGGTGCCGCGCTTCGGCGAGCTCCCGTGCCTTGCGCTCCTCTTCGAGCAAGCGAGCCTTTCGTTCCTCGGCTTCCTTGTTCGCGTTAAGCAGCTCGGTCTCGCGTCGTGCGTGTTCGATCCGCGCTGTCTCGACTTCTCCGCGAGCCTCGACGACCTGTCCCTGCAGTGCCTCGAGCTCCTCTGCGCGGCGACGATTTTCCGCCTCCATTTCCACGATCCTAGATTCGAGTCGGGCCTTCTCCGCGACAAAGTTTGCCACCATGCATTCGGCATCGCGTTGTATGCGCTCGATCTCCTCCCGCTTTTTGTCGACTTCTTCTTGGAGCTCCGACCGGGTCTCCTCATCCTTGGCGCGCATGGCAGTCTCCATTTCTTGACGGAGCTTCTTGAGCTCCTCATCGTGGCGATCAGCTTGCTCCTTCAGGGCACGACCAAGCTCAGCCCCGGCGGCGGTATGGGCTAGATCCTTGCGCTCGTTGACGAGCTCATGCTGGATAAGCAGCGTCGCAGCCTGGCTGTTGGTCAGGTGACGCAAGATAGCGAGGGCGGACGCCTGGTTGCCGTTGTGGCGAAGCAGCCGCGCGCCCTTTTCGAGGACGGGCTTGAAGAACTTGTCGTTGCTGGCGAGTTCCTGCTCGCGCGCCTCGCCGACCTTGGGGTCGACGTTGGACCACATGTTGGTCACGATGAGGACGTTTCGGAGGGTGTTATCTCCGCATAGCTCGCGGAAGATGCGGAAATTGCGCTTCGATGTGCCGCCCATCCTGACATCGGAGATCCGGTGCATGTAGATGATGCCGGCGAGCTTGGCACCTTGCTCGTACCTGTGGTGACAACGGCGGCGGTCAGCTCGGATGGCGGGGGAAGAGAACGATGACGTACGTGTTGGACAGATAGGCTGCGATGGACGAGAGGATGTCCGTGTCGCTCCGCGTTGTGTCATCGAATCCGGGGGTGTCAATCAAGGTGACGATGCGGCCGTTGAGAAGAAACGGTCTTGACGTCCGCACTTCAGACGTGCAGCTCTCCAGGCCACGCCCAACAGGCAAGTTGGACCCACTAGCGACATTGATGAACTGTGTGGATTCAAGGGTCACTACGCGTGGGCATCGCCGTCAAGGAAAAAAGCACTGCATACGGTCGATTTACCACTTCCAGTAGCTCCCATCACCCTGTGAAACGCCGTTTTAGAGACACGACGAACGGCAGGTCAAGCACGTACGCAATGCGGATTTCTTTTCCGCGAGTGGCCATGACGATGCCAACCGGTCAAGAACAGTGGGGAAGGATTGTAAGGTGAGTTCGGGCTGGACGGCGAGAGCGCGTCCTTATATCGTCTCCAAGGACGTGCACCACGCAAGGTAGTCACATTGCGTGATGACGGCGATCGGGAGGGACGACGCATGTTTCCAACGACGAGACGCGAAAACACCTTTTCAGCGTTTCGCTGATCGGCAATTTGACGGCCACGATGAATCCTGCTGCTCCCCTCAATACGGCGATGTCGCGGAGCCACAAGGAACTGGGGTGAACTGCGCAGGACACAGGATTCAGTCCAACGTGTGGTCCTGGCACATCTAGATCGCGACCAACGTCTAAGAATGAATACACTACTCGACCTCGGAAAACGGTACATAAAGAAGAGAACGAAAATGTGACGAGCCAGCTCGCGAACATTCGATGCGAATCATCCTTCCTTGACCTGCAATATCTCCTCGATCCTGCGCAATTCAGCCTGATAGTCAGACGCAAGCCGAGCTGACTGGCTCTGCGCCTTCTCTAACTCGGCTTCAACCTTGTGCATCTCCTCCTCCAGCTCTCTTCGTGTCTCCTCGTCCTGGTTCCGCTCAGCATCCGCCATCTCTTCTTTGAGAGCCTCGAGCTCCCTGAGATGTCGGCCCGAGAGTTCCGACATCTCCTTATCGAGCTGCTTAAATGCGGCTGTCTGAGTTATGTCGAGGCCTTCTCCCAGCTCTCGCTGGATTTGAAGTACGACTGGCTCCTTGTCCATCAGATTCTGGATGATTTGGTGAGCGGACTGCTTCGTGTTATCATGACGAAGCATCTTCGCCCGCTTATCCAGGATTGGCTTGAAGAAGATGCCCTTGGTGGCGAGTTCCTGCTCGCGGGCATTGCCATCCTCCGCAGTGACTGTGCCCCACATATTGGTGACGATGATCACGTTGGGATAAGCGTCTTCGCCGCAGAGTTCCTGGAACATTCTGAAATCACGCCGAGCTGAGCCCCCGACCCTCAAGTCGGAAATTCTCTGCATATAGATGACACCGGCGAGGCGTGCGCCCTGCTTGTTGCTGTGCAGAATTGTCAACGAGGGTATTACGAGTGGAGGTAAACGTACGTGGTGACCAGATACGCTGCGATGAGCTTCAAGACGTCAGTGTCTGTCAAGGTGGTGTCGTCGAACCCGGGGGTGTCAATTAGGACGACCTGCTGTCGGCCCACGTGAAAGGGCGACGAGGTCTGTACTTGGTTGGTGCAGCTTTCCAAGCCGGAACCCTCTCGAAGGCTGGAGCCCGACGCGAGGTTGATGAACTAGCGTCGGGGCGTGAGCGGAGCTAGGACTGTGACATTCGAGTTGGGGACACACCGTCGTCTTTCCACTACCAGTGGATCCCATGACCCTGATGTGACTGATAAGCACGCCTTGGGGAGCCGCGAGGAATAGGACGTACGCAATGTAGATGGTTTCGCGGGCAACGATGGGAGAGCTTGGAGGCTTTGGCTCCTCGTCGGCGAACTTTTCGAGCTGCTTTCGTCTTGTGCAAGAAAAGAAGAGACCCATCGTTGGTGAGGGAGAGAGGCTGGGTTGCGAGATATCCGGGACGGAGCTGAGTACATACACGTGTTGGCAATGTTGTATCACATCGGTTTACGGTATGTAGTGATTCGCCTTGCGTCGATGGGGCGATGCTTCTTCTATTGTGCTGTGTTGTAAACACGCGTTCAATGAAAGTTCGAGAAGTGTGTATGTCGAGATAGCGAGATGGGATCACCCACATCGACGTCGTTCCCGGCCCGCCGCGTGCATGCTTTCTTGTACTCCCAACTCGCTCGAGGACGACGACGTGCGCGGTGGACGTCGAGAATGGCGTGTGATCAGTTGTACAGTCATCCACTCCAAATAAAAAAGTGGCCTGATGACCCCCTCGTGCTATAAAAATTAGCCTCGGGTTTCGTCCTGACACCGCCGTACTCAATCACCGCCAATGGACCTCGTCCTCCGTCTCGCCGACGACCACATCCTCGACTCCGTCTGGGCTCGTCTTGTCCCCCTAAATGACCCCCTCGCCGAACACCCCGAACTCGTCCTCCTCGTTGCCAACGCGTCCTCCATTCCGCTCCAACCGCAGTCCGCGTGGCCCCGAGATTACCTCCCAAGACAGCTCCTCTCATTGATCGTAGTCACCCTGATTGGCGTACATCTCCTCTACTTCATATTCGCCGGTCTCTCGTTTAGATTCATATTTAACCATGACATGATGCGGCACCCACGCTTTCTAAAAAATCAGATCAAAAACGAAATCATTGCAAGTCTGAAAGCATTTCCCGGAATGACTCTCTTGACCCTCCCCTGGTTTCAAGCAGAGGTCATGGGTTATTCCAGATTGTACGACGACGTGTCCCAGTATGGCTGGCCCTACCTACTCTTTTCAGTCCCTTTGTACGCCCCTCTGTCTTCCGTTCCGGCCCTCTCTCACGTATAGCCAGCTTTCTCGTGTTCACCGACTATCTTGTGTATTGGGTCCATCGCACGTTGCATCATCCCTTGTTATATAAAGCATTCCATAAGCCCCACCATAAGTGGTTAAGTGCGTCCTGCCGACTTCTCTACTTTTCCCGCCGGCTCACAAACTTTTTCCCGCCCAGTTCCGACCCCTTTCGCATCCCATGCATTTCATCCGGTGGATGGATACTTGCAATCCGTTCCCTACCATCTCTTCATATTCCTGTTTCCTCTCCATCGTTCGCTATATTTGGGCCTCTTTGTCTTTGTCAACTTTTGGAGCATATTGGTATGACGCATAACTTCATCACGACGCTCAAGCTTGATGTGGTTCCTTGGATAGATCCATGACTCCGATATGATTACCGGCCATCCGCTCGAACACGTCATCAACGGTCCCGCTCACCACACGCTGCACCATCTTTATTTCACGGTTAATTACGGTCAGGTACCACAGCCTCTCGAGATACCGTAACTTTATCCCGCTAATCTCCTATCGGTAGTACTTTACGTGGGCAGACCGAGCGGGTGGCTCGTATCGCCATCCGGAATCACAACTTGATCCGATGCTGGAAGTGCCAAATGAGAAGACACTATAAGGCTTGTGTCCTAGGCATTGCATTCACGCATAGACGTTCTTTGAGTACATCTACAGCTACTAATTTGTGATTTATGGCATATTCAATACGCGCACATGTACACTTTCAGTGACATGCTCAATCCCTTGACGACTTGCCGTTGCGAATGACATGGGTGGAAGTGCACTTTGTCGGGGACTGGCGGGCACGAGTGGATACCGCCATGTACACGGCACGATTCGTGACGGGACAGTGAGGCAGGCGCAGTTGGAGTCGTCCCGAGGAGGACATGCGGTTCCAACGTGTGATGGAGTGGCGTGAGAAGGTGTCGCGTGTTGCACTCGTACTTTGACCATGTCTTTCTTTGCCTCAGCGGCTGCGCCCACCACGCCCGCTGCTACGGCCGAAAAGGACATCGAGGTCCCAGAACCACCCTCTGACTCCATATCTGCCCTTTCGTTCTCGTCCGCAGCCGACTATCTCGCCGTGGGCAGTTGGGACAACAATGTAGCTCACACTCTCACCCTATCTGTCTTGTCATTGACATACGACACAGGTCCGTCTGTACGAGGTCGGCGCGGGCGGTCAGACACAGGGCAAGGCCATGTACGCTCACCAAGGACCAGTGCTTAGTGTCTGTTGGAACAAGGTGGGTCACATCACTCAACATTTGAAATCACCCCCTCACTCGATCGAAAGGACGGCAATAAAGTCATCTCGGGCGGCGCAGACAACGCCGCACGCATGTTCGACATCACAAACGGCCAAACAACGCAAGTGGCGCAGCACGATGCACCAATAAAGGTCGTCAAATGGATAGAGACACCCCAAGGCGGCATTCTCGCCACCGGCAGCTGGGACAAGACACTCAAGGTCCGAGCCCACCACCATGGATCGAACCGGTTTCGTCGCTGACCTCCTCTTTTCACCTCGCACAGTACTGGGACCTCCGTTCCGCCAATCCTGTCGCCACAGTGCAGTTACCGGAACGTTGCTACACCATGGACGTGCAATATCCTCTTCTCGTCGTTGGCACTGCCGAGCGCCATATTCAAATATTCAACCTGACGCATCCATCCACGGCATACAAGGTGGGCCCATCAAGTCCCTTGTCCACTTATATCCGTTTAATGTCCCTGTATAGACCATAACATCTCCCCTAAAGTGGCAGACGCGCGTGGTAAGCTGCTTCACCAACTCCCAGAGTAGTGGCTTTGCGGTGGGCAGTATCGAGGGTCGCGTGGCCATACAGTACGTCCTTTTCGTATGGATTTTTCGCTTGGTTGACCCCTCATTTATACAGATACGTCGAAGACAAGGACAGCTCGTAAGCTTGACGAAACCGGCAATCACCCTTTTCTGACTTTCGACGTAGAAACAACTTTTCGTTCAAGTGTCACCGCAGAGATCAAACCCCGAATGCCAAGGACCAGTCATTGGTGTATGCTGTGAACGACATCACATTCCACCCTGTCCATGGAACTTTCTCTACTTGCGGTATGTGTCACCCACCTTGCAACGCGTTGTGGCTCATGTCTATGTGAATAGGCTCCGATGGAACCATTCATTTCTGGGATAAGGATGCACGCACGAGATTAAAGAGTATGTCCAATATGCTGAGCCAATTGGAGCCTCCGCTTACCTTTGGATTGCGCAGCGTTTGAAGCCGCACCAGGGCCGATCAGCGCCACAACGTTCAACCGCAATGGCACCATCTTTGCCTACGCTATCTCGTACGATTGGTCAAAGGGGCACAGTGGGATGACCCCGGGTCATCCAAACAAACTCATGCTGCATGCATGCAAGGAAGAGGAAGTCAAGAGGCGACCAAAAAAGTAAACTAACCATAGTGCCGTTAAGCTCATACTCCCTCCGAGTGTACTATCTGTGTTTCTCGATGTACTATAAAAGTATCTTATCATCGGTGCTTCGTCTTTGCTTTGTCGCAGTGTTATTTTGTTCGCGCAGTACGTATGTTCGTGGCAATAAACCCCTAAATGGGGACTTATAGCTGTGGTAGCATATAGCTACGCCGTGACTGCGATCGGAAGACGCATTTGTGCACGAATGCCACGCAGCGACTGGAAGCGTGACGGTAGTCGTACCATACCTCCACACCCCAAGAAAGACAAGATCTTCAAACCTTTGGGGAGCGAACACGCCCCAGAGATCGCACCTTTTTGGCTTGAGTCACAGCCTGACTACGTAGAACTTTCTACCGACAGTGGCGTCGATAAATGTCTTGCTCAGCCTCCTATGCCGGTCACGCGTGACATGTGCACCGTTTGTTCACCATCGCCGCAGCAGGCCGCCTTCAAAGCGAGACAAGACACATTTAGGTACCTAAAATAGTGTTTGCATGCCGCCGGCGTGGTGCGCACGTTCGTCAGCAGTGATCATGCGGTCGAGTCAGAATCGCTGATCTGGCATACGTAACTCAAAAGTATATTGGACCGACCTTGGAGTCACAGGAGCAATTCAGAGGGTCAAGGGCGTCGCACCCAGGCCGGGGTGAACGCGATACGCTCGGCACGAACGAGTGGGCGCCGCCGAGCCCGCAGCGACAACTGGAGTGTGTGGCGAGTATTATTAGTGCAGCGGGGATATCCGAGCCTTTGAGGGTCGACTCCAACCTGAACTTGCGAAGCACGGTCGGTTGCCGAGACGAGGTGCGCTGGCAGTGGCGGAGACACGTTCCCATGTCTCGCCAGCCGTCCCGAGCGTCATGATTGGGCCTGAAAACGCGTTGGCGTT
The DNA here is from genome assembly GCA_038091255.1 of Tylopilus intermedius. Lineage (NCBI taxonomy): Eukaryota > Fungi > Basidiomycota > Agaricomycetes > Boletales > Boletaceae > Tylopilus > Tylopilus intermedius. Next base: position 994 of record JBBPOD010000859.1, on the reverse strand, counting down.
GGCGTTGGCGTCGATACCCGAGACTGCGCCCCCGCCCGTTCGAGGATAGCTTGATCTCAGTACGGCATTCCAGCAGATCTGTTCCCGTGTCCGCTTGCGCTAAACGGGGCGGGGCCTCCGGCGCTCGTCGTGGCGAAGCCTCCGCCTCGGATCTTTGCGAGGTTGGCGGAAAATCATCGACGTGTGGGATAGTACTGCCGAGCGATGAACAACATCCGGTTCTTTGATACGCGATCGGGGAGGGCGTCCACGGGTAAATCAGGGGGGTGCACTGAGTGGATTTTCCCCATACCGTTACATTAGAAGTGTACGTATCTCTATGATTGATACTCACGTCGCGGCATCATTTAGCGAGTGTATCGCAAAGCGTGGATTGGGGCCATGTGCGCGCCAGCACCAGGTTGTCTAGCTTCTGCCGATGATGGTCAAGGGTGAAAAATTTGCGTGCAGGGATCCCAGTGAGTTGCACTAAAAGGAGATATACGGGCGATCATGTAGGATCCACGTATCCCACCGTCTTCAAGCTGTTGTTTAAGGCGGGTTGGCGTAATGGTAACGCGCTAGTTTCCGGCGCTAGAGATTCTGGGTTCGAGTCCCAGGCCTGTCGCTTTTTGTCTCAGTGCCAAGTACTCCCATCATGATCGATGATCATTGGTTGCATCCTTCATTCTCTACTCTCGATGCTCGAATCATACAACAGGTAATCTTACACAACACCAACCCTACGAATGCTCATCACAGCTGGACGTCTTTAAAACAGGAGTGTCGGAGGTGCCATCAGGGTCCGATTCGCAGTTCAATACATAATGTGGCATGTTGATCGGATTTCGAGATGGACTTATCTTGCCCCTTCGGGATAAATCCTTTTTGGTCCACTTTTGCGACTCGGAGGTGCTCGGAATGACTCGCCATTTCATGGACCTCGACCCCAACCTTTGCGTCGTGGGGTACCGCAGCACAGACTGCAGCCACATGATATCTCGAGATGTGGTTA
>JBBPOD010000858.1:0-13499 GCA_038091255.1 Tylopilus intermedius | reverse complement strand
CCAACACGTCTGCAGTATAAGAGAGAGCTGTGCCAAGTACGGGATGATTTGAATATTCACCCGTGGTGGATTGTTTATGAGTAAGTCCTGTTAACGAATATGGCTCAGATTTCGAAAACACAGCAAGTACTTGAACGTACGTGTTAGCGAACCCCACACGCGCGTTGCTTGCGTCAAGCACCTGGCAAGGGTGACCAATGAGATATATATCCTCCGAGAGACGAACTAATACCAACCGTATAGAACCTTTGCAAAAACGTCAGTCCGAGTGCGAAATCGAGTCCACTCCCACTTTTTCTCCCATAATTGCTTATTGCACCGTAGTTTTTCCCCTTAACTCCACCCCATATGGCATTTTGGTCCTTTGGAACCAGCTGAGCAGTGGCATCTAGGACGAAATCGTTACCGCCGATTGTGAAGCGGAGAGATTGCATTGATCCGATGGAAGAATCCGGAATTTCTATCAGCCCCGTCTCTGGATCCAACCGTGCTTCTGGGATCCCTTGTAGGTATAGCTCAAAGAAGTCACTCGCGAGGTAAAGTACTGTTAGGTGAGATATTCAAGTCCGACCATGCCAGGGGAAAGAAAAAAAACATACGGGGAGTTGCGCTGTCGATAACCCCGGGAGTAGAAGTCGAGATGATTGTTTGGCCGCCGTACATGCATGATTGGACGTCGATCCCCCAGTATCTGGAAGCCGGGGCCGTCGTCGTCAAGGGAACATACGTTAATTCGCCCTCGCACTGTCACAAGACGCAATTAAGTCATCCTGGGAGTGCACGACGCAAAGCAAGATCTATACCAAGGTTGATTCGACGCCACCGTAGGTCAGCATAGCAGCTACTCGCATCAGGTTATTGATAAACAACATTGAATATCGATTGCTCACTTTCATTATCGGGTGAAAAGAAGATACCCAGTATTTGCTCCTCAATGTTTCCTTCGAACATGAGAGTGTCCATTACCGTCGAAACCATCATATTATTCTCCGGCGAGAGTGTTCCGCGTGAAAGTACCATAGGTCCAAAACCAATGGCGCCATCAGCAAGTGTGACATTGGGAGAGTCAGAATGATTGTATGCCACGCCAATTGATTGGTCGGTGATGACAAGGTAAGGTGCGAGAGTCACCGTGTCCACATCTGTGTACTGTTAATGCAGGGGGGTGCGCAAACAGTCAGGGGATCCTTACACTCCTGTCCCTTCATGACAGTGGAGGCACCGCCTTTCGCCTGAGAATATGGAATCGTTACTTCTTGATCAGTACGCCTACTGGAGGACGCCCGAACATATGGCTTGTTACCGCTGCAACAACAATCATGCTTTGTATTGCTTCAATACATGGTCCACACTCACCCAATCCAGATGTTAGCTCTACCCGTGTCGATAATGAGGTCATAGGACGTCGGATTCAGAGGATCGCCGATACCGATACTGGTTGTGTAGCCTGTTACTATGCTTGTAACAAAGGTAGATTCCGGCGACACACTGGATGCGCCGCGCTTCAGGAATTCAGCGCGAGTACGACCCGCGTCGGGGGCGCCCTTGAGATACGCTCCGGTGCCCTGAACTCTCTTAATCGGGACAGTGAACTTGGCCAAGGCAATGGAAGATAAGGCGAGAAAAGCGACAGAGAATGTAGCGACTCGTGCGAATGACTTCATGTTGTGCGACGTGAAGATTATGCTGTTTGGATGGACTTTTGTAGTGTAGACGCCCACCGTCAAGGAAGGTTCGAAACGCGGGTGTATGCGCAGACAGCCTGTCGTGGGGATATCGGCACATGCCTCCCTGAGCTCGCGCCTCTTGTCCCCAGCCAACAGCCCACATAACCGCGACGAGTTACAGCTGTCAAGCCCATTCCGACAATGAAACGAGTTCATCGGGCGGTGAATCGATCCTACCTAGCACAGCACATCGTACTTAGTCGTCAACGGCAAATGTGGGGGTGGGCGGACACTGGACAGACTGTGACTCACAAAACTGTTGACTCAGAGTGAGGTTCCGTGGGGGTCCAGCATTTTGTCCAGACGGCGGAGAATGCCATGCCAGTGGCACGCCAACGAAACCATGTTGAAACCTGGATTCTGCGAAAATTGTTTCTGGTCCAGGTTGCCACAAAAATCATCCCGAACTTCGGACCTGAGTGGAGACAGCAGATAATCTTGATGCCATTGGCGAAAATGGCTTGGGTCCAGGCGGGCTGTCACAAAAAATCGTTCGAATCCAGATAGCGGGACGGAGTTGTACATAAAAATTTACATTCTTGGGTCGCTCCTGTTTGGACTCGGAGAAATGCGCAACGGACTCCCACGCCTCACCACCTCACCACACATCTCCCGCGATGCTTTCCAGCCTACCCCCATCCTGCAACTCATGCCTGCGGATGCGCTTGCGCCGTCGTTCGAGGCTGGGAAAGCCCAAAGTCCCGAGGACCGGCTGAGAACCAAAGAAGGCAAGTGACGGAGGACTAGCACTATAGCCGTGGCCAGTGGACGACACACGCGACCTCTCCGTACTTGTACTTAGCTGACTGGTTCAGGACTTCTAGCAATCCCAGTGATGTCCAACTCGCACAAGTGAGGATTGCAACTGAGTGTTTATTCATGTGAGGCAGTATTTGTGTGCTTGACCGCGTCCTGGCAGGCATCGTAAATCGAGCACTCGGCTCCCTCGAAATCGCTCGCTGGCCTTTTAAATCGCACGCGACGATGACAATTTCGTGCGGCTGCAGCTCCATACTCGGTATGGCACGCTTAGAATCCTACATACCTGTCTGACATCTGTACAGAGAAACAAACCCAGTGTCACAACGGAGCAAGCACGTTTTATATGCTCTCCGTACTGCTGAGGTACTCAAGTTGGCGCTGGCACTGCGAGCACGTCCGGGTCCAGCATGGGGTCACAGACCAAGAATAAGCAGATTAACCCTGACGGGTGAGTTTGGTGAAGTTGTTTCACAATTATCGTCAGCGACAGGCAATTCGTCACAGATCTAAGTGACCATGTGTGGACTGTTTGCGCGCGCATCACGGAGAAATGAACCTGCTGATGATACATCCACACAGTTGACACCATTACTGACACAGCGAATGCAACTTTGTTTCGTAGGTATCGTACGTGAAAGTCGGCAATTACGACATCATATTTGACAGTAACTACTCAGAAAGCAATCTCTCCGTTGTTCGAATGGTAGATCCGCCAACTTCATCGTCTTGCTCAGCGCAAACGCTGCGTGCGTATGATCCGGACACACCAACTTCATCGTTCCGTTCAGCGCAAACGCTGCGCGCATATAATCCGGACCATACTAGTATATTTATAAACGTTGATGTGATCTTGATCGCTCGACTACCACCTACCGCCCACATTGTGCCGATCACCGAACGGGATCCGACGAACTGCGTGCCGGCAGGATGGATGACTTCGTCCGGGTTCTTCTCGTTGCCAACGGTCGTGTGACACGGGGAGGCACGCAAATTCAGGGTTTTCCAAGTTGCACGCAATGATCCGCTGAATCGTAAAGCGTCCGTCGTGAAACGAAAACCCCGACTCGAACAGCTGATTGCGATTCGCGAGCCATAACACGCTAGATGGGTCCCATTCGTTCCTGACGAACTCTTCAGCAATTATAAGTGGTGCAGCGTTAGGCGGATGTGGGGGGGATGCAAACGATGTCGGAACAGAGTACAAATCGTCGGGTACTTGTGGGACAGCATCGCCGGTGACGAGCGGGATTGACATGGCGGGTGTCGGGTACTATGGCGTGGCGCGACCATGTCCCAGCCACTGCCAGCAGGCGTGGCTGCAGTCGCGTCCGCAGAGAAGGTCGACGTTGCCGTCGTCGCACCTGATCTAGCTCGAAGGACCCGGGGGAGCAACTGTAGGGGGTAGGGGTGGGTATTGACGTTGGCGTTGGAGCTGGATATGGTTCGCGGTGACGCAGCCGAAGGACTCGGTGTCCTCCGCGGCGACGTAGAGAGGGGGACAGAGCATGTTGCGCAGTTTGAGGGCGGGCAAGGAGAGGCTGGAGAGATACCTGTCGTACGCCCTGTAGCACACGAGGGGGACGATCACGGGAAGGATGACGGCGAGCACAGCAACGAGTGTCGTTGCGCTTGACTCGGGCTGGTCACCGAGGAGCCCGATCTCGCGCTTGCGATAGGGCGGGTGTCGAGACCGAGACCGACGAGGGGTGAGACCCAGGGCCGCAGGACGTTGAACAGTGAGCGTGGAGAAGGAAGCGGGAAGCGGGAGCGGGCTCGAGGACGGTGCAGATTCAGAGGGAACAGCAGGATGATCAGTGAGGAGCTCAGGAAAGGGGGTAGACGGGCTTGTTGGCCCAAAGCGTCGAGCTCCGATATTCACGGCGTGGGAACCATTCACTCACGTCACGGCGTCTCTTCGTGGTACGTTATCGTTGGTGACATGTGACAGGTGCACAGATCCAAGTCATTACAGCCTGTGCATGCGGCGCAGGAGAAAAGGCGCGAAATAAATCCGCCGATGATACATGCACACCTCCGCGTTTCGATCATTTTTCGGTGGTCCCTACACTATAAATGTCTGGGGTATCAGACACGCACTTCATCCGATTACCTCGACATGAAGTCATTCATTGCGCTTTCATTCGTCCTTCTCAGACTCTCTACATCTGCCTATGCCCTGCCAACAGCCTTAGGCAACTTCTCCGTTGCGGTGATGGAACCTCAGCGTACCGGAGCGCATCTCAAGGGTGCTGTTCGCGCCACATTCTTGAATGACCGTGACAATGGGCCGATCACCGTGTCCATGCCATGGGGAGGCACGCGACCTGGTATTTATGTCGCAGAAATTGGTTTCGGTGGTTTCCGTCATGATGATGTGACCTACTCCTACCTCATTGTCGACACTGGCTCCTCCATTACTTGGGTGTAAGTGCTGATTATTGATCGAGATATGATTTTTGAGAGATCTCTAGGAAGAATTACATTGAAACGTCTACTACTAGACGCACGGATCGAGAATTTTATCTGAAGTACGGGATGAACTGGAAGGGAGAACGTTGCTGGGCCGATGAATGTAAGATCTTGGTAATGGTTTTCATGCTCGGTGATTTACAGTAAACAGTTGAAGACCAGATTACTATTGCCCCGAATCTTGTCATTCCAGTTACCGACGACGATGACCAAAGAAACCAAGCAGTTGGCGGTGCTGTAGTCTATGATGACTTTGGTGGTCACGATGGTGTCTTGGGCCTTGGGCCCGTGGTTCTCACAAAAGAAACCGTCATTAACCAACCTGAGGCGACGATTCCAACCGTGATGAACACACTCAAGAAACAAAACCTCATTTCGGAGGAGGTTTTCAGTATTTACTATCCATCCGCAGCATACAGTCGCAACCCTGAAGGCAAGTGCCCAATCTTCACTTATTGCTTGTTGTCCACCTGAGATGCTTAGAGGGCAAACTGACTTTCGGAGGCGTCGATGAAAGCTTGGTATGATTGCCGTATTGTATCATCCATTTCTAGTTTATGATATTTCCGTTGTGTCACAGTACGAAGGCGAGATACAATATGTCCCCTTGACGCAGAGACATCCAGCGCTTGATTACTGGGGAGTCAACATCGTTTCGTGCACGTACGGTGAAAAGGTCATCGTCAAGAAATCAGACAGGCCCGAGGATATCGTAGCAGGGGTCATAGACACTGGCAGCAAATGTACGTTCCTCTTTACAGTTCCACCGTCGTTTGATCAGCTCGCGTTGGACAGTTATTTACTTGGCCGAATACATGTTTGGAGCATACATGGCCGCAATTCCAGGCGCCAGGTACCGTTACAGCGAGGGGCTCCTAGAAATTCCGCCTAAATCTATCGAACACATGAAACCCCTCCTCTTCCAAATCGGCGACCACGTATTCACTCTGGATGTTGATGCTCAGCTGGTTCCACAGGAAGCGAACGAGGCATTCGGCGGGGAACCCGAGAAACACTATAGTTTGATTAAAACCCTAGGTACTGACACTCACAATCCATCTGGACTCGATTTCTTACTGGGAGTACCTTTCATGAAAATCTACTATTCGGTCGGTGGTGGATCGTATTTTCAAAGATATAAATCCACTGACCTCTGGTCTGACAGGTATTCGACGCAGACAACAAACGCTTGGGATTCGCTAAGGCGTAGGTCTTGGTGCTTGTCGCCATTTTCGTCATCTGAACTTCGGTTGGATCGTCACAGGAAGGCTTTATAGCCTCCAATTGATAAACGATCTTAATTTCTGGGCGACAATGGTGGCTGGAATATAGTTAACATGCGCCGGGCGCATCAGCCGCGCATGCTCGATTCGGAGTCATATCCGAGGCAGGGCCCTGCTTCAAATTATTTATGGTTGGTTTCTGCTTGTATAGGACAGTCACGGTGTTCAAGTTCGTGCCAAATATGAGGGTGCCTTTGCTACCTATTTTTTGTTCGAATGAATCGCATCATCGGGAGTTTGGGTGCATGAACCCGCTCGGCGTCGACGATTAAGCACAATGCCAGCTGGTGCACTCGAGTCTACCGTGCCTTGATCGGAATTGAGTAGTATATGGGGAACAGTATTATTTGTTATGCTTATCGCCAACTGCGACACCCTCCTATGGATGGACCAGGGCCGAAGGCCTACTACTGCCACAGAAGGTTCAAAACGCGGAGTGTTCCATCCGCAGCAAAACAGCCACAAATCGAAAGGATTGCATGTCAACTAGTAAGCGATGTAGTATCAAACGCGCGCGAGTTCTGAGTTCGCACCTCTTGTCGTCGGAATCCTGCAGCCGTCCAGCCAAATGTGGCGATGGAACGGTGTCATCAAACGGCTTCAGGCTAATGCAGCAACAGCTGACAGGCATTGTCATCCCTGTTATTAACTTATTATCAATGTGATTTCGACTTCAATATGCGGAAATCGGATGAAGCACGAGTTTGGACCTTAACACTGACCAAATACTTGCACAGAGGGGCGCATTGTCAACCCGCAGCGTCTTGAAACGGAAATCATGCTCACTTACCAGCCAGGACTGGTACATGAACCTGCTCGGCATCAAGGCGATCAAGCATTCGATGCCAGCTGGTGCGCTCGAGTCTACTTCCTTGATCTAGTCAGCCGTGATCGGAATTGAGCACATTAGACCGACCGCCGTTGTGTAGCGCGGCCTAGTATTTGCTGCTCGAATTACCGTGACATGAAACCTATTTTCATTTGGGAAAAGCCAAGTCAGACAGTCAGTCACAGTGTAGGTATAAAGAAGCGACTGTCTAGAGTCGCAGCAAGTGCGAATGCGCAGGATCGTCCATCCTCGTTGGGGCTTACCAGCACTGTATCATAGAGAGAGCGTCCAGGAAATAGATAGTCGGGGGCGAGTTACATTTGGGTTGCCAACGCTCGTGCTGTGATAATGTCTATTTCTAGCGTCCAACGCGTCGGTCGAGGAAATCAGATGTGGCATTGTTGACAGAACCGTGGCCACGCTGCTCGGTAGCAGGGATGAGTCGAATTGACTTGAGGGAGTTTATGTACCCAGGCCGAAGAAAAAAAGTTGATGAGTCGAAAACTGTCGGATGGCACGGGATCAATTCTAGGTCAGAGAGTAGCTTTGCTCTTGTTTGGTCCTAATGGACTATACGAACTCCAACCATCTTTTTGTTTGTCGTCCCCCCAAGTGTTCTGTGCCTGCCGTCCCAGCAAGCAGGGCACTCAGGATCAGGATCAAGCGAACTGACGTGTGCTATGGGACCATATGACACTCATTCATTTTCTCAGCCGCATCTGTAGTTCTTGCAATCAAGAAGCCGAACACCTTCGAATCCAAATGAAGATCAAGCCTCTTCCCGGTTACCTTCTTTAGCTTTCGAGCGTGTACCCGGGACGTCCACGCCCGGATATCGATTCTTGGAGAAGATGACACTTCGGACCGTGATCGGATCGGCAGTGTTTCGGGGCGAGAGGACGCCTCGTGTCGATCGTGTGGTGCCCCGTCCACGTGGAGGCATCGTTTGGTGCGTGCTGAATGACGATGGCGTACGTCATCAGCTAGATTCATCAGGACTGCAACCATTATGATACGATGGCGACGAGAGGAGACTTGAACGTCGCTGGCTGGGCGCCTGCTTATCAGTACTAGTGTTCTCCGTGAATGCTATTCATAGCGTTTGCTGGAATAAGCTGCTAGGGGCCCTCAGGCTAGGGTCTTGCGCAAGAGCGTTATGGAAGCGTTATCATGATCCAGTGAATACGGCAATGATGACACGTGCCAGAGGCCGTATCCCATATCCACTCTCCAGGTGTACACGTGAAAAACAAGGATACGATTATCGACCGCCCTAACAACAATGTAATGTGAGAACGGGTCTATTTCAGTAAGCGACTGAATGTTGCTCATATCCAATCTACTAGCAGAGTGGCTTAGCTGTCGCTCCGTCGGCAAGCTTTGAATCCCACTGACACTCTCCCTGTCATTCTGGGCTCGAAACCCGCCGGACGCCGTTCGGGACGCAAAGTGTTTGACCTAGACGACGTTTGGTGCATGTGTCGTATTGCATGCGATGCATCTTGCCGTAGTCATTGGACCGATCCGGCCCGAATCCATATTTCGGCCGCACAGCCCGAGCCTGGCCGCCAATGCGAAGCAGCGTCGAATCTCGTATGGGCGTTTAATAGTGTCGTGTCTGGGAGCATGAAATCATCTATTCCTATTATGATTCGGAGCTTGCAGATGAAAAACATGTGCTGGGCATCGTGACCGCCTAGACTGTCCGGCCCTAGCTTGTGGTGATATTTCTAGCCACATCAGTGGGGCTGCCTGTGTGGTTCAGTGGGGAGACGGGGAATGCTGGTATGTATGTGCTTGGCTTGGTGTTTCGCTGCTGGCAGGGTACCTCGCCGTATGACACGTGGATCGTGTGTGCACCTGTCATACTAGTGTGGATCTAGGCTTCAAATACGTACGTGCGAGCTTATAGAGAGAGCGATAAGAGGAGACACATGTCCACAGGGACCCTAAATGTGGGTGGTTGGGATATGCCCTCCGCCACTATCAACTGCACCACGGTGTGATTCCTGATGAACGGCGTATTGAATCGTCACAGCATACCTTACACGAAGACTACAGCTTCCGCCATAGCCGAAGATCCGGGGTACGCTGGTGATGGCAGTGCAGTGCGTATGTTTGTCATGTTGACGCGGTCTCTTCGTAATCAGAATGGCTGGTTTTGCTGTAATACTGACATTTCTACACGGTATAACGAACAGTGTTAGTCGGATGGCGCCATCCCAATACACATACGCCTAGTCTCGAACACCTGTGTCATGGAGGTTTATTACGCGCGTCGCTTTCCAATCCAACGCAGTCTGAAAGGATTGTCATCCCGCTGACACGATCATGCACGTATTCCGTTTCTTGGCTGTTCTCGCCCTCGCTGGGGTTACGACAACGTTTGCCGCACCGACGGCCGAAAACCGGTCGGACCACCCGATGCCGACGGAATTATACACCTCGGCGTGGCCATCGGAGAGCGGACAGATAGGTGTGAGATTGTACGTGGTGTGTAGCGTCAAACGGGTGTGGCGGGGATGCTAACGATGTCGGAACAGAGTACAAAACGTCGGTACTGGTGGGACAGTATCGCCGACGACGAGCGGGATTGACATGGCGGGTGTCGGGATGGAACCAGACCCGCCGGCGGTGAGCGGGACGACGTGGGTGATGGTTCCGAGTACGCAGGGTGAGTTGGGTTCTCGGACCGCCGAGTGACCGGATGGACTGACCTGGTTGGTGAAGGGAAGTCGAGTATTGTGATTAATGTCAGTGGGGGAAGAGAAGAAGGGATCGCAATAGCAGCACTAGTACTGGCGCTGTCGGCGATGGTGGTGTGCAGTTGCACGTCGCTGTGGTGTCTGGGGGTGAGTCGGTGGTGGTCATCGCGAGACTCGCCGAGGCTGACGTTGGCGACAGCGCATGCAGGCGCGGGGATCGCTGGACAAGGCGGTGGGGAGATGGACACTGCCGTCGCCGTCGCCGACGTTGGGCTACACCCTGCGACGTACGCTGCGCATGTCATAGTAGCTAGTAGACAATAAAAGAAAAACAACTTGGCGTGACTTTCTTTCGTGCCACCATCATGTCCTCCTCCTCCTCCTACCATCCCCTACACCGAGGAAAGCGCCCCTTTGACGAGTACGATTCAGATCCTAGTCATCCTCAGCCCATGCCCACCAACACCAGCAACCCTCGCTTCACACCAGAATCAAGACACAAGAGACCGAGGAGCACCAGCTCGTCCAGCACCGACGACTCGTCCTCAAACCCCTCCTCCTCCAGCTACACCACCGCTCAGTCCAGCTCACGCACCGATTTCTTCTCCTCGACAAATCCTCTAGACTGCCCAGTAGCCTCGCCTTCTCCCTTTGTGCCCACCCAAGATGTCCACATGTCTGATTTCCATCTCCCCGTGCCACCTCAACGCACACACATTCCCTCTCCCCCAACCCCAGAAGACTCCCTCCGCACTTCCTTGCAACGCTTCGCAGAGTTCGACCGCCAAATTGCGGCTCTTCGCACTTCCCTCGCTGCCTCGCGTTCCCCACCACCGCCAACAATGGACGACGATCCTCCCCATTGGCGCTCCAACACGGCCAGCTTTTTTTCCTCTCAGCCCACCGCTACGGACCCTGCCTCGTCTAATGTGGCTGTTGCACCCAGCCAAACCCTCAATTCATTATCCACCTTTCCATCTTCCGACGGTCAGTGCGCCACACATCTAGACCACCTGAAATCAATTAACGCCTCTCCTTTGTTCCATCTTTTTAGATGTTGCTAATATTGCAGCGCCATCTCCAACAGCTTCCGCTGCTGTCCCCTCTCTCTCGTTCCAGCCCACTTTTAGTAATTCGCTCCATCACACACCCTGCCCTTCTTATCTCCCCTCTGTTGGCGGTCCCTCACTCCAGCGCGTGGGAGATGCATCTTCAAGTACTACACCTGCCTTCATGCGACCCCCTTCCGACGAAACCACCATGCGAACGGCCACCAGATCTTCGATCGCCCTTGACTCGTCCGCTCCCCCTTCACATATAAGGCAAGTACGCAGGACCTTGTCGCCGCTGGTCCTTCCCCCAGATCCACCGTCCTCCTCCCCATCCTCCGACGATGTCTTGCTCAGGTATCGTACACTCCTTGGCGATGTGGATGGGCGATCACGTCGACAGGCCACAGACAGCCATGTCACGACTTTGGATCGTGAGGTTGCTTCCCATCTGGAGAATTATTTAGGCGAACAACCCCGTACAGTGTTCGCTTTTGGTACTCCAACATGTCCTTACATTTGAGCTGCAGGATTACCACAAGGTCGGCTTGGTGACCGTGTCAGGGTCATTCGGGAGCATTCTGTGGACCGGGAATCCATTCCCTCTGTATTCGACGTCTTCAACATTGGCGAGTCTTCCCACCAGGAGCGAAATCGGCCGGCACCTCCTGTGTCCCGATATACCTCAATCCTAGGTGCGTAGCTTGCAATGGAGGGCTTGCAGCTGTCAACTGAGTAATATGACAAATAGAACCCGTGCAACCACGTGTACCTGGAACCCACAACGAGCGGCCCAGAGGCCCTGCACCCATCACTACCACAGCCAACACCAGCCAGGTTTCTTCCCAAGACATTCATCCCCGCGTCCACTCCTCGTGGGCATCCATCCCATCATCCAATTCCCTCATGTCCGAAAGTGCATCCGAGCGACGACACGCCCTTGCTCTCGAACGGTTTCGCGCCCAACTTCGTCGACCAAGTTTCGATGCGGACGATGAGTCGGACAGTCGATGGTCAGCTAGCTCGCGGGGCGAGCGCGAGCGCGAGAGTGGCGATCTGGGTATTGCATCGCCGGTACCGCCAAGTCCGAGCGTGGACAGCGTACCAGGGACTGGAACAAGTTCGCATTTCCCACCACTAGGTGGCGTCACGCGTGCACCAGGGTCGGCAGCGAACAGAACAGAGCCGTCGACGTCGCTTCAGCGTTCTTTCTCGGAATTATTCGCCGAAACGCAGAGGATAGAGGAAGGGACAGAGGCATGGCTGCTTGACTGGGATCCGTCGAGGGTGACAGAAAGAGAACGAGTACGGGATCGAGAGCGGGAGAGGGAGAGGCAACTGGAACGAGAACGCGAACGACAACGTGAAAGAGTGTGGGAATGGGAAAGGGAGCGAGAGCGGCAAAGAGAACGGTTGGGTCAGGATGTCCGGGGTAGGAGTCTCGCTTCTGGATCGAGTCTAGCTTCGACGTCGGCGAGAGATGGCTCTTCGTACCCTCCGTCGGTTCTACCTCGGCCGTCTCCGACTCAACTCGTTGCTGGACCGAGCACTACGGCCCAAAATGTGACCTCGACGATGACGACGGCGCCAGCGAACAACAACAATCAACAGTATTCCTATAACAACCTGAATCTATCGTCTTTCCAGTCTGGGTTATTCAGAGACTCGCTGAGGAGGAATGTAGAAGTAGACCAAGCTCCACTCTCCACCAGTGGCGCTGCGATACCCCCTGTACCTCCCGGAGACTCTCGTGCCGCTTCACGACTCGGTTTGGACGACAGTGAAAGCGACATGGATTTGGATGACTTTGTGCGTACGGTGCGCGATGCTTTGATGGTGGTGATACAGGCGTCTGACACGACTCCACTTAGCGCCCACCCTCTCCCGAATGGTCTCGACCACATCCGTATGCAGGGTGAGGTACTTGCGATGTAAAGGTGCTATCCTGCTGACTATGCTCTTCTAGGCGAACACCTCCTCCCGACTACTCACCACCACCTCGCAACTTTAACCTTCGACCAAGCTTCTCCGTTCGTCGGGGCCGCGTAGTCAGCGTCAATTATGAGTCCCCAGGACGTGTCCAACAACCCAACCGAAACTCGACGGTGCTTACACGACCTATATCTCCGACGTCTTCTGGGCCCACGAGACCCCCATCATACGAAACCAACAACCAACCTTCACCCTCGGAGAGAACAGACCGCGATCGGTTCCACCCGTCGAGGCTCCTCCTCGAAAGTTTCTACCGCCTACACGATGACGGACGACGCAACACGGCTACTGGAACCGGATTGCCCTACCAGCCGAATCAAAATCACGCAGCAGTGACGTCGGGCTCGAGTGCTGTTTCCCGGTACGAGCGGAACGATGTCCCTAGCGCACCACGAGGGACCGGGAACGGAGCTCGTCCGGGACCCGAGGTGGCAGCGGGGGAAAACAGGCGAAGTTCGCTATCGCTGGGCGGATCCATTCGTTCTCGGTTGGCGCGATTGGCGAATCCACAGAGCGTGGCGTCGTCGAATGGGACAGAGGTGTTGTCAGGCTCGGGACAACGATCGCCACCGCGTCCGATGGGGGCGCGCCCGCAGGTGGCGGAGCAGCGCCGCAGAGGGTCATTGGTCTCTGGGGGCGCCAACGTGCTCGAGCACGCGTCGCGCCTCCGGAATGCGTCGGGT
>JBBPOD010000857.1:0-13504 GCA_038091255.1 Tylopilus intermedius | reverse complement strand
GAGAACAGTATCGGACATACCCCGCGCTCGAGGGACAGGAAGGACGAGATCCCTTCAACCTTGACTTTGGAGGGGGACCAGATGGAGCAGTCTCGTTCCCTTGACGCGCCCCGTGCTGTCGAGCCTAGCAGAGCTCACCATCCAGTCTCGCACGAAGCGCTGCTCCAGCCCTATTCCGAAGATCCCTCTGCATTCCTCCAGGCTAGTCTAATGCCCAATGATTTCCTTGCTGTCAGCTCCGATTTCGCTGCGTCTGGATATCGCGAGGCCGTAGACGATACACAGAGCATGGTGTCGTCACCCTATTCTTCATATCCTTATCATGCCGCGTCATGCCTTGATGTGCCCTCAGACACCACCGGCGGAGAGTCTGCGGTCTGGTAAGTGTACATCTCACCCACAACGCTAAATGTACTCATACCATTGTACAGTACCCCCTCGACGTCTGCGTCCGCATCTCCTGTCCTCACACGACCAAACTCTATTGGGCCGCCGACAACGCCGACAAACAGTTACCCCGGCTCACCCTTTGCGCTCGCCTCTTATTCCCCCTATCTCACGTCCTATGCTTCCAGACCCTATGTTTCCTCATTCTTGATCGAAGCGGACCACATGGGCGATCACATGACACTAAACGAGACCAAGACGAGTGCGGCGGACTTGAGCATGTTCCTAGACATGGAGAATGTATTTTAACGACTCGCGCGACGTGCTGACAAGGACAGGGACAGGTTCTTATTTTTATTCTTATTTTTATCCTATTGCTTCTGCTGCGTTTACGTGACGATCTTGACTCTACTTTTCTTTTCTTTTTCTTTCCTTGGGCTTGGGTAGAGATTTGTTTCACTGTGGCTCTTGTTGTTGGGACATTATCGTACTGTAACCAGGACTATTCGGGAGTACATGGACACGTATAGGGACTCCATCATATCAACACGAGAGTTTAGGGATACATTGGATGTTCATGCTTTTTAGACTCTCACGAGGGCCGTTGACGCTGAGAACTGGTATGGGTGCGCTCAGCAAGTGCTGTCAAAGTTTTCCTGCTGTGTTGGAATATCAACGTAGAGTGACATGGGCGGCACGCACATCTCAAGGGTCTCGGGCAACTACTGATTTGAGACACGGAACATCACAATCAGAAGCGGCCTCCTCCTCAGGCTGCGTGCTGGCTCGGTTGGATTCTATCGGCGTGATTCTGTTTTTGGGTGGGGGCATGTCCTGTTCTCCCGGCGAAGATTCCTTCATCACCGTCCGGTTTCACCCGGGAAGTCCGCCGATGCTCTCCGTTGTCCCGAGACCGCGCCGACGTCCGGCCAACCAAAGCTGTCCCGCCGTCGGCAACACTAAGTTGCCCCGGGCTCGTCGGCTCATGCTGTCAGGACGGCGCAGCCTGGAGTGAACTCAATCCCACCCATCCTGGATCGTCCCCAACAGTCACTCGGTTATTACCATCTCGACTCATTGGAGGCGTAACGGTCGACCTAGCTGTCCAGTGACTTCGCTCCAAGGTAGGACGCTACGCATGAACCTTGACATACGATGCTGATGCAAACCCTCCTAGTTCACCCAATGTGCACCGCGCATCAGAGATGCGATACCATCACAGCACGCCGAGCTGGACCAATCATCCGAGCCATCCCACGTGCGCGACACCGTGCTCTACAACACTCGAACCTTACAAGAGCAACAGTCTCACATCTACAAGGGCGAACGAGGGCCATGTTGGCACGCCTTCCATGCGGCGGCTCGACGCGTTGGCCCGCTGTTTCGAGCTACTATCCAGTCAACATGGAATCACCCCATGCCGCGATTTGATGATTAGGGCAGGATATCACGAGTGCGTATGCCACCTCTCTATTCTTCATATCTCATCAATGGAGATCGTGTTTCGCTCTATCCTTGGGGTTGCCTATTCGCAGAGCTAGTGAAGCCTACAGGACTCTCCACATTCCCGTTCGCACCCTTTAATCTCCCGCGCAAGCTCGCCGACCCGCTGACAATGCCGATGGATAAATTCACCACGAACACCTGCCCTATTTCCGGATGCTATGCGAACCAACTCTTCCCTTCTTCCCTTCTTCTCTCTATTCCAGTGAGGTTCAAGTGGCGGAGAAATAAATAAGTCAACTCACTAGGTTCCATTCCAGTTCGGACTGCCGCCCTTGCGCTCCCAGCCTTCCAGCCATCAAGCGATCACGATGGCGGCATCTTTCACACCGGATGTTCCCGGAAGTAAGTCGGCCTTGGGCACGACCCTCCCAGGGACCAGGACAGGTTATCTTCCTAGCAGTCATCTGGACTCGTTCTCGTCACAAATGCAGATGCTTGGTCTCAAGTTGATGGGGCTGTGCCAGGTTCTGAATCACGTCGGCAACTCCCGAGCTGAAGCAACGAACGACCGAACAGTTGAACGACATGCAAATCTTTCGATGACGGAACCATCATGAGCTTATAAAACTGCGCCAGTTTATTCAGCTTGCCACGATTGCCTTCATCCGTGATGGCGAGGTACGGACCACCTCCACATTCCGCTTCCGCGGTTTTGATTCTGGTGGCACAAAGGCTTGATTGTCTTGTCTTTGTGCGACGTCATCGCCTCGGAAACTCTTAAAATCCCAAAGGCATGGACGATGTCCAGCCAACACTTGACCCACCTCTTCCTCCTCCCGCAAATGCCCCTCCAGAACGGTTCTTCGCAAGGGTTCACCCGGATCCTCTATGACAACGGGTACAAGTTCACTATGGTCTATCCACCCGGTTGGAGACAGGGCGATTCGCGCGAGCCAGAAGTCCACAAGGAGCGCTGCGTCCCTGGACCCTCCGACCCACGCATCGCAAACGGCAGCTTTTTCAGCCGGCGACCTCGCCGCGAGTTCACCACTCGACAACCGCGCACTGCTGATACTCGGTCGCCTCACCCAGTTAGTCTCGACAGCAGCGCAAGTCAGGCGCAGGATTCCGTGTGGTCGCACTCGTTGAGGGTGTACCTGTCGCAGTCCTGGCTGCCAAAGTACGCCCTTGGTCCGCAGGTCAACACGTCCGTGCGGTACGAATGGCCGTTCCTTCCGACACTCGTGCGTATTCCCTACACGCGGACCCTCCACTTGGTCGAACGCATCTTTGACTTCGACCTCCATCATGCTGTCGTTGTGTGTACGTGCCATTCTCATGCTGTCATCATTCTGATCAAAGACATGGCATAGTGAAAGAGGTTCTGGGCGACGTGCGGCTCACCAGGGCACTCATGGAGCAGGGACAACTCGCAGACCTCACCCTCCCCGATGCCATTTGTTGTATGCTGGACGAAGACAGCGTGCAGTTCCTCGACGGTTGTCGTCCTAGTACCCCTGCTGATGTTACGAAAGTCTTGCAAGCTTATCCTTTGCGTACCGTCCTCAAAACCATGAAGCTCTTCTTGACCCTGCCCGACGACGATGAGGTGTGCACGTACCTGAAATTCGATGACGTCAACCACTTGTGTCCGGTTCAGAACAAGAGTTTGTTCGACTTGATCGCCATGGTCAGTTGCTCATGTTTTTCGAAATGAAGCGCTGATGTGATGGATCGTAGCCTGGGGTTGGGCAGGACGAGTTATCTCTCCTGATCGTGGTCGTTCCCTCCTGGGACATCAGGGAAAGCGACCTTGAAGAGTTTACTCGCGTGGGCATCGTACGTGTCTGGTATTCACGTCCTTGGCCAATCATCTAATAACGCCCATAGCCGGACAGGGACATTAATTTGACCGACAGCGCTACTACGTTTGTATCGCCATCCAGCATTCTATGGGCCGTCGTGAGTTTATGCCAGTTATGGATCGCTCGTGTGATAACCGTGCGCATCAGATTTGGGACATGTGTCTGAAACACAAGTGCCGTCACTTTGTCCTGACCAACTACGACCACTGGGTGTTTGGTGCTCTGAGCCCAGGTGGGTGGTCCCCGAACCCGTCTCGCCTGTCATTGACACGTCCTTTCAGACATGCATCGCGCGCATGTGACGACCCATTTCCGCGCACCCGTGTTCCGAAAGGACGCACCCGTTTCGGCCATGGACCTTGCCCAAGAGTGTTTCCCCATCCCGACCGTGCTCGAGACGCTGTTGCTGTGGCTCTTTGCTGCGACGGACGTGGATAACGTTTGGTGGTCTCTCCCGCAGAACTCGCCGCGCGCTGTCGCGTCCGGCGAGCAGTCGATCTAGGATGGGCATGAACAGAGAGTTGTAATCTGTCACGCCGGGCGTGTACATGATGGTTGTTCCATGCAGTCGAGTTGCATGTGCGGTAAGAATGATCTTGTATGCAGCTGGTTCGGATGATGGCTTGTAATGTGGATATAGTTGAAATCTTGTTAGTAAATACAGTAGCCTACGTACCAAGTTTTTGTGGTCAGAATCTGTTTCCCAGGCTCTGACATCATCGTTTCTAAAATATTACCTGTGTCCTCCAGCAAGGATGCATTAATTGCTAGTACGGTTGCACGAGATCTTTGTTATCACCTCCTTTCTTCGACGGCATCGAGACGAAAACGAGCAATTCATTTTGCAGACCGCCAACGCAGGCGGAATGGAATACCCTTCAAAGTTACACACGTCGCATTCAATCCATCGAGGACATTAGCGGTGGACCCGACTGGATATCTGTCAAAAGATTCCTGAACCCTCCAACCCCCGCGCGATGAGGTGTCTGTACCCAGAGAACACCATACCGTTGTTACCTCGAGTTGTTGGTGTTGGACCAGTTGGAGCAAGGTGGCGACGGACATTCTTCGGACACTCATAAACCATCCTGTGCATAATGCATATATCGAGTATATTAATGACGACAGTCACCAAAGCGTACACTGTCGAAATAGCTATTAGTCACTCTTTGAAGAATGTAAGCCTGAGAGTCCCATGATCAACACCTATCGGCTTTCCTTCGTACCCTTCGTACAAACGTGTTTCCCTGCACTCATTTTCGTTCAAGTTGTCGATCAAGTAGCGACTCGGATGCGAACGGCACTTCCGTCGCTGGAGATAGAAACGATGGCCCTCTCCATGGCGAGGATACAAAAATGTCGATTCTTTTTCGACGACCTGGGGTCCGTAGTTCAAGTAGGTTGGCGCTTAATCGATGACGTTGGACGGTGCTTGCCAATGAACCCCCATCTCCAACCCGCAGCATGTATGCGTGGCTATCCCTCATCTCCTTTCTGACGCCCACGTGTGTAGGGTACGCTCCTTTATGCACGGGTTGTTGTCGTAAACCCGATTAGGCCATGCCAGATTGAATTCTATGTTGGAAGATCATTGGAACAAGTCGATTAGACAAGGCCGATTCAACGAAACAAGTCACACACAGCAATACAAGTCGGCCCCCGATGTTTGCCAGGTTATTTCTATCATACACAGAAAGGAATCAGTTGCGGGCGTGTGGTAGGAAGCTGCGATATAGATCCTACCGGAATGGTGTCTGGTGGATCGTCTCCGTAGCTCTGGGCTATAGTAAAGACCTTCTATCCCATTGTTCTTCCCCACAAGTGAAAGCCTAACATAGTGTCCATAAGCAAACATCAGGGTATGAGCGGACGAGATGCAATACTTGCATTCATTTCGGGCAACCTCTTGATGGAGATTTTCCCTCGCCTGCCACCAATCGCGAGAAACCGGTCGTCTGGTGAGATTGCGATTGTGCAGATGTCCTGGGGGTGATCGATGACTCCAAGTAAAGACTGCGTCGCCGTATTCCATAGCAGGACTGCATGCTCCGTCGAGTATACCGCGAATTGCCCGTGCTTTGGGAGAGCAATGCACGAATAGCGGTCGCTTGCAGGGACTGGCCATTCCGCGACCGTGACGACCGACCTCGTGGATGGATTGATCCGCTTGATTTTACTTGTAGAAACGACGAAGAGGTGCTCGTCGAACCACAGGAGACTTGTATGGCGCTGCAGGTCTACCTCTACTCTGACCTCTGCGAGCATGCAACCGACGGCACTGTCCCAGATCTGAACCGATTTACCAGTGGTGGTCGCAATCCGGTCTCCTTGCGACGAGTACCTTGCTTCTAAAATTGGACGGCGATGACCCAACGTCCGTACGCGTCTGCGGCTGGCAAGGTCCCACACGACGCCGGCGCCATCCAGTGTCACGAGGAGCCGAGCCGAGTTGGGCGAGAAATTGACTGCGAAGACCGAATGAAAGGCGTGCGTGTCCGTTGGGTGCAACGAGACCTGCTCGTACGTCTGTCCGTCCAATACGATGAAGCCTAGCATGAGGGAACCCGCCGCGATCCAGCGACCGTCGGTGGACACGGCGACGCACGAGGTGAAATGGAATATCCTGGTGGTCATGTTCTGGGCGTTTTGCACGCGCCATACTTCGAGGTGGATTTGGGTACCGCTGACGAGGTACTCGCTGTTCGCTGAGAATGTGATACAGTGGAGGTTGGGGAGGGTGTCTATTTCAAGGGGTTGAACGCGTTCTTGTCCGATGGCCAGCGTCGACGACATCATGAGAACGTGGTCAGGTTGGGTGGGAGCTGGTGAAAAACATTGAAAAGTGTGGTTCTCGTGCCAAGTCACGGACTAGTAGAGCCAAGTTATATCTATCTCGGCAGATCAATTCGCACGCACTGCTGCGATCAATGACTTGGAGTTAGAGCTTGAGGCAGGGATTTGGGCTGTTCTTGTTGGCTGGCGTGGTGATGTACAACCAGTGTGGTGTGTTACTACGCTAGTGCATTGACTCGGTTAACTCTTGCACTGCCTTCTTAACTCATTCCAGTGTTTTCGTCCTGGTTCCTCAGACCGTGAACCACGTCACCGAACGCGCACCTAGACGGCACGGTTCAGCACAGACGCTCGTTCAATACCGTCTAGAGTGTCCACTGTCAATGGGTCGCCGCCACTCGCTCTTACGCTTGCTCTTCTCGAGTCATACCCCGTTCCTGCGTCTCGGATCATAGCAGATTCATCTGATGCAGGCGAGCGCCTTTCTCGGCTGGCATCTCTTCCGGTCCTGACGCTGAGTAATGAATTGTGTTACTGAAGCGGGGGAGGATACAGTTGGAGTCCGTTGGACCTGAAGGCCTGACGCACAGCATGGCTGCTCTGATGCTGTGCGGACACTCTATTTCACATTCCCGAATACTTGGTATCATCAGCGCTGTTGTAAAGTATTCGTTCGCTGTTGGCGTCGCAGGAACGAGCGAAGGCGACGTGGCGAGTCCTGAGGGGCGGCGACTAGCCTGGGTGAGATGACCCTCTCTCTGTTTGTCTACCGTGCTCGAGGGACAGTATGAGTATGTCAATTGGCACAGAGGATTCAAGTCCAAGGTAACGATGGCGCCTGCGGCGCATAGGCGATACATGTTCCGGCCCTTTGGCGGTCGGGTGGTTAGAGGGCCGCTTACTACTTGAACCATGCTACACTGATTAGGAAACGGCACAGATCCTAGAGAGGAACGCTAGCACGGGGTGATGCTACTGTGTCCTGGTTCGGTGGCATTCTTATAGCGCCTTTGACAGGTTCTTGAAGAGCTTCCTGGTATCCGCATCCTATTTCTGCTCCTTGCAGCCTCTTCACTGGCATGTTCCTGGTAGTGAATACATGATCCTGCACTGGGTCGGTGTTGTTCGTCAGCGACTACATCAGTTCACAAATGGTCGCCCGGGAGGACTCCTTCCTGCGATCAATCTCCAGATACCTAGGACTTCGTATTTACTAGTAGGTTTGATGGAATCCACCGTCGAATTTTCGGATAGGGGTCGTGTTGATCAGCCACCGTCAATGTCTGCGATCGCCTTGGACGACTTCAAGTCCTCTCCGCTGCTTTTTCTTGCCCGTCGCGTCTATGCATGGACGCAACTTCCAGCGCTGTCTCCCTCAACCCAGCCCTCTCCCACCAACATCCGCGTCATTGCCATCTCCGACACGCACAACACGCACACCACACAACCACCTCTCCCAGCGGGCGATATTCTACTCCACGCTGGCGATTTGACCCAGTCTGGCACACTTCCAGAGCTTTACGACGCCCTCGCATGGCTCAGCGTGCAACCCCACCCAATCAAAATATTCACCGCAGGGAACCACGACACCGCACTCGCCGGGCCCGAAACACGCGCATACATCCGTGAGGCATATCCAACGCTCGTCTACCTCGAGAACGACATAGTCGACGTGACCGTGCGCAGACACACCATGCGCATCTACGGCAGTCCGTACACCCCTCAACACGGCACCTGGGCCTTTCAGTACCCGCGCTTCCGTCCATCCACGCCCCATCTCTCTGGCACGCTGCCGCCGGTTGTCGACGCGCACCATCCAGCCGTGGCGCTCTGGGCCGGGATGCCCCCCCGCGTCGACCTGCTCCTGACGCATGGCCCCCCGCTGGGGCATCTCGATCGCGGCACGGGCTGCGCCGTGCTCCTATCGACGCTCTGGCGCGTCCGTCCGAGGCTGCACGTCTTTGGCCACATCCACGCCGCGCGGGGTGTCGAACGCGTCCGCTGGGACGACGTCCAGCCCGCGTTCGAAGCCGTGTGTGCTGCCGCGGATGCCAACGCCGGGATGGACACCCGGTGGGCCTTGTTTGTCGAGCTGGTGTGGCGGGCGGTTACGGCGAAGTTGTCTGCGTGGTGGTGGGGACGACGTGCGAGATGGATGTGGGGACGGGAAACGGTGCTCGTGAACGCGGCGAGTGTGGGAGATGGGCCGACCGCGTTCGAGGAAGACAGCGAGCGGAGAGGTGCGATCGTGGTGGACGTCGATTTGGAGTCCTGATCTAGCGTACGCGCCGTCGCGACGAATTTGATCGTAGTCAACTTGAAAGGAAAGGTCGGTCATCTTGCCTGTTCATGCGCGGATCACCGATCGAATTTCAGACAACTTCTCTGCTTCTTCATGACAGCATACTTAACAAGACAGAATCCAGTTGAATAGTTCGCGTCAGGTCCGGATCAGGATTTTTGGATCAAACCGCCGTAAGGCTTCAAGCGATCACGAGAGCCAAACCTTTGGGGCGGACCAGCTATTTTGGCAAATACAACAGTTGAAATTAGCGCTCGCTGCGTTCGTTGGCCGGAATCTTAGACTGACCTATCCAAGTGCCGATTGGTCATGCAATTGAGGGCGGCGCCGCCCCCGCCCTTAGCCTTCGAAGGAACGCAAAGGCTCAGAAGCTTCAAAGGTAGACACTCGATCAACTCCCATAAACGAACCCACCATCTATGCAGTCCGGTTGCTCAAGGGACAAGTATGGATTAGCTATGAGAAATTCGGACACGGTCGCAGCCCTTGATCGAGCTCGGCGCTCGCCTCGCCCTCTATTGAAACGTTGACAGTTGGACTTTTGAATGTCATTATTCGCTCAAGGTATGTGTGGGGCTATTTTACTCCATGTAGCAAATTGTGCAACGATGGCATGTATACTGTTCGCACAAGGTGCGTAGTTAGGGTCTCTGACATTCTGATTTCGATGAGATCAGCTCAAGTTACTAAGTAGCTCACCATTTCTTCATGCAGGTACGAAGTCACGTGGAATCCGTGATCCTGACTGCAGGGTTGATGCGATATGCGTATGTGAGCACTGAGAACTATGCCGAAGCAATGTTGCGTGCCCGGGTCGTCGAGAAAGCCCCGTACAACCCCTTGTCACTCACCACACCAAAGCCGTCCGAGTCAACCCACTGGATTGTACTCGTCACAAGGTAGCCTCGATGGGGGCTGAGTCTACACATATGTAGCCATAAAGTGCAAAGCGCCCGGCGGGTCTTATCAAATCTTACCTCTCGAGTTAGACGGAGAAGATAAAGGTCTGTACCTGTTACATAACTCCTAGGGCCCGACCCTTCGTGATGCTGGGAAGGAAAATCATGTCGACTGCACCAATATGTACAAAATGGAGGTCCCAGGCAGAATGGAACACTTCTGCCGCTACAAGGGGAGTTATTACCATTAGCGGGATGCCGACAGACTGTCTCTTTGTCCGGATCCGCCGCGACTCGCTCCGCTGCCTGTGTCTTCAAATAGCCGAGTGAAGAGTGGACAAAGCGTTTCGCTCGATTCTTGTAGCCTGCATTCACCACTAGATTACATATCTGTAGCTGATTGATGAATTTCAAGTTGTCGCCACCACTCTCACCAAATCCCATACTCCCCCATACCCATCGGGCCTCTCCCAAGGGATATGGCTTATGAGAGAGTCGACTGTATCTGCCAGTGTGTGCTCAAGTAGCCGAGCGAAGAGTGAAAAAAAAAGTGTTTCGCTGGATTCTTTTCGGGTAACTTTGAATTGGCCAAGCCTGAGGCCTGAGGTGTGCTCAAGTTGATGGTGGGGATAGGCAAGTAAAAGTTCGATGCGACAACACTAGTTCTCTCAGGTATCTGAATCTGATCCCGCTCCGAAGGTTGGAAGATCCGGTCGTCGTTCAACGTTCAAACGTTCAGGAATGGCGTGCACAGGTTGCGTCGTTGATGCCGACGTATCCCATATGGCATGACACGTTCGATTACTTTGACCATTAGAAGATTGGTCCATGGGACTCCATGCCGTACTCGGTCTTCATACAGCTCCGCCGCAACTTGATCCTATTCTGCCAGTGGCCGTCCCGTGGGCAACCCGCGATCATTCAAATGTATGTAAGGAGGACCTTGAAAAGTGCCCGCGCTGTGGAGCTCAAGAAATCGTGGGACCACGACCATGTTCCGTTCGAGCAAGCCATATTAAAAAAGGCACGTCCAATGCAGTTTGCGAAGGAGACTTCGAAACAGGTCTCTCGTTGCCGGCCCATTGACTTGCGCTGGTATATTTTCACGGCGTCACTCTTTCCCACTCGCCATCGGTCCAACGCATGTCGACTTCGGGTCCGCCAGTGGTGTCTGTGGATAACACGCTAGGGGCTATCCTCATCGGTGCTCTGTTCGCTTCCGCGTGCGTCTTTTCTCTGGCGCCTGCACGACGATCGTCTTACCCAAGATGTCTGTTTTAGCTTTTGGGGCGTCACGAGCGTCCAGACTTTCATCTACTATCAACGATACCCAAATGACCAACCACTGTTGAAGTTCGCCGTAAGTCTCTCTTTCTTGACCTAGGAGATCGTTCATGATCCATCATCCCTGGGCATAGGTCGCGGTGCTATGGTAAGGAACACTGCCATGTACAGCCATGGTTTTCTGTTGATTGACGTTCCCTGTAGGGTCTTGGACACTTTTGGCGCGTGCTTGACGAGTCACATCGTCTACCACTATCTCGTGACCAATTACATGCACCCAGCGGCCATCGCAATCCCAGTGTGGTACGTCATCCTTGTATCGCAGAAAATACGGCTACTCACGGTTTCTACAGGAGTTTAATCGTGAGTCGATTCGTTTAAGTTACAAATGTAGCGTCTGAGGCGGTATCGGCACCAGATCCACACGACCGTAACTGTGAGATTTCAACGTTTCGTGCACTAGCATCCCGATTGATGATCGTCTTGCTTTCAGGTTACGACGAATGTGATTGTCCGATGGTGAGCATACTTGACATCTCTTGTGCATCCCAAGCTGATGCGTGTCAAGTTTGTTCTCAAAGCGAGTATGGGGGCGTACGTCTGCTATCGTTTTGGGGTGATGTCCTTCTGATGGCGTACAGTCAGCGATGGGAACATTATCTTGACGTCCATGGTTGTGAGTCGAGCCTTGCGAGTCCATCGAAAGTAATTGTATTCTGATCCCTTTCAGTGGATCCTTTCTCTGGCCGATTTGAGTGAGTGATACACCCAACGTGTTCATTGTGCACAGGCTGAGTTGGACGTGCATCGATAGTCGTCGGACTCTGTAAGCATGTCTGTCGACGTTGTCGTGACGATGAACTGACTTTTGTTGCAGTGATTACCGTGAAAACGTCTGTTCCAACAATTCTCTTTTCGATCCACTGATACCTAAGTCGTATTTTAGCTTTCAGATCAAGAGCTGGTCTGACCTCCACTTCCTTTCAGTGCGTACAAGGGCGTCGAATTTTTGCGCGCTGGTTTTTACGTTTGCTTTTAGCCGTTTCTCTATGCTAGCTTTGTCACGTCTTTTATGGGTGACCTTTACCTCAGCATCGTGCTGTGTTATTATCTATTCAAGGCAAGAACGGGTTTCCAAAGGTAACGCCACTGTGTTGCGCACGACTAGTCTCCTTATCTGTTGGTCGTCAAGGACAGATACACTCGTTAATAACCTTATCACGTACATTGTTATGACAGGTGAGACATGTCATGCATCTTCTATCCATGGTTGTTCTAACAGATGTTCTCAAAGGTGTTCTTACATCGTACGGACCCTTCTCTGACTTGGTCCATTTCACATGTTGATTTATGCCCTACGACATTGTTCAGTGTCGATGCTATTCTCGGAACTATATTTGTGCGTCGATCGTACATGGACATCGCCAGTGGCTGATTATGGGCAATAGTATGGAGTGATGCCAAACAACTACATTTTCATGGCGTTCTATTTTTGTCTCGCAAAATGTGAGCACTCTCTGAGAGTGGAGCTTTACTGGCGAGAGACACTGATGCCATTCTTCCAGTGTACATTAACTCGTACCTGGCCCTGTAAGTTTCAAATTTCTACTTTATTGACTGCCTGCCGTACCTGGCTGCACTCGCTCGCCCGCCCTGGATTGTAGAATGGTGACATACTCACGACCACCCCTCCCAGACTCAATGCGCGTCGACAACTCTCCAGGAGCACCGAAGGGCCCGTTTCGATCCATCTTACAGGACTGTCTGGTCGCACTGGTGACCCTCGTTTCGCGACCGGCTTCACGGCATCGTCGACCGAACATGCCACGCCAGTCGTATCCAGCAAGGCACGTCCTTCGTTCGCTCTTGCGGCCTCTCGAAGGCTAACCGCGGTGGCTTGTCCTTTCAGTCTATGCACGGAGATCTGGAGATCACGGTGCACACGTCGGTCGACCAGGTTTGAATGCCGCTGGTGGTTGACGTCATGTTTCCTTATCGGTATCCATATCCCCTCGTTTTTTAATCGATCGTTTGAAATCATGCACCCGGTTTCGTTCACTGTTTCTCGTGCATGATTTCGTGCGTGTTCGCCTGCCATTCATTAGAGGAAGATTGGGATACTACTCGATGGTTTCGTTGTTCTGAACGATCGATTGGATGTGGATACATAGAGATATACTCTGCAAGTTGGATCAGGTTATACGACCTACCGCGTCGTATTTTGTACTATCATATTGAAGGAGAGAAGGTTCCATTATAGATTGCGACTAGGACCCGTGCAAACTTCGTCAAGTCATACATAACAGATTCTAGAAACTATGTACCAATGTCAGATTCGATATTCAGTCTAGAAGCAGCGCGAGCGTCATCACACTTGACCACATGTCCACTATCTGTCGGAGCGGTGTCTTGCATGCAGCCTTGGTCGCTGTCGGCATACGGAGTGACATGCCCGCCCGTATGGAAATCTACCTTGTGAGCATATGCGCATAAGGGCAATGAATACAGTCCGACGGCGGTCTAGCTCA
>JBBPOD010000856.1:0-13505 GCA_038091255.1 Tylopilus intermedius | reverse complement strand
CGGCGCTGAGCCCGACTGCATGTGCGAGCAACCCGCGGGCATCGGTGTCGTGTCCTTTTCTCGCAG
The DNA here is from genome assembly GCA_038091255.1 of Tylopilus intermedius. Taxonomy (NCBI): domain Eukaryota; kingdom Fungi; phylum Basidiomycota; class Agaricomycetes; order Boletales; family Boletaceae; genus Tylopilus; species Tylopilus intermedius. The sequence goes on along the minus strand of JBBPOD010000856.1, from coordinate 13,439 downwards.
CCACCAACGCTTGCCCAACCCAAGTAAGGGTGTAATCAGGGTCTAGTATCTGTGCCCGTAGCAGTGCTTCGTTCGCTAGTTCCAAATCATCGTGATATAGGTACAAAAGACCAAGATTGGACCATGTGACCACGTTCTATTCCATGTCATGTCAGGATCTCCATATGATAGCGTATATGAAGAGCGAACCTTGGGGTCATGCGCTAGCGCCTTGATATACGCATGCTGCGCCGTCTTCGGTTTTCCGACGAAGTACATGTTACCAAGTGCCGTCCAATAAACAGGGTTTCCAGGCTCCTTTTGTAGCGCTTGCTTCAACAGCGATGTCGCAGCGTCAGAAGCATCAGTCTTAACCTCGGTGCACCATGCGTGGAGTGCTACTGATAGGTCAAAGAGCGCACTGCCCAAGGCAGCATCCTCTGTTGACCCAACAGTGATTCTATAGTCATAGGCGGCAACAGCGGCCTCAAGGACGTGGCGGCGCGTCAATGGGGCACCCCGGGCCCTGGATTGCGGAGAGAGAACATGTGCGATACGGGTGCTCGCGTGGCCATGCAACAAGGAGTGCGCCTGGTGGAGGACACTCCCGACGACCGTTTCGTCCACAAACACAGCTGCGTTTGACAAGCCGAATAGCGCATCTGCAACTATCTTCCACATCACACCTCCGTGACCAAGGCTTTCCTGTGATACCTTGAGACACGTCGTGATGGCTGCGACAAAGGATTGCTCGGATCTTGCACCGAAGCCAGTAAATCGTTCTTGTCGGGCAAGGTCCAATTGAGTTTGCGCGAGGGACAGCAATACGCCAATCTCCTTTGGACGTGCATCCAGGATGGAATTGAAAGAAAGCAGTGCCTCGACAAGTCGGCCAGTTTGATGTTGCACCTCGCCAATCAGATACGTGCAAACCCAGTCGTCTGGATCAAGCTCGTGGGCTTTTGCAAGTGCTTTCAACGCGGCGGCGTGGCGACCGGCCCTGCTATAGGCTTCCCCGAGACGAAGCCACAAGAGCTGATCATCTGGTTCTGCGCGCAAGGCCACTTGGAAGGCTTCGATGGACTGTGGATAGTTCCTGTGCATCTAATACCATTGAGAAGAGCGAACGACTTCGTCAGGCATATAGCTCACCAACTCTACCACGCCAACTGCTTTCCAAGCCCAGGCATTCGTGGGGAGGTATCTCGCCGTGGGTGCGCTACCTTGACCCTGAAGTCCAGCGTCCAGGCCGCCTTCGCCATCGATGGTTCTGCGGGCGACAACTTCAACAAGGTCCCACTCTCGTTCGTCGGCAAACCCCTCTGCAAGTCTCTTGGCGGCGTCTGCTTCTCGCGGATCGAGTTCAAACGCTTTCTGGAAACACTTGGAGGCTCGCGTGGGATCCGGCGGATCTGCATACTCGATGTAATAAATACCCAGGGAGGTATACGCAGGAGCATATGTCCGATCGTATTTAAGGGCGTTGATGAAGTGGGAGAACGCCTCTTCACGAAAGTCGACTGCGCGCGAGGTAAGAGACTCATCGGCAAGCGGATAGGGCAACGTGGACCAACCTCCCATTTCCCAGCAACCTTGCCCGATACGCCATAGGCACCGGGCCCGATCCATGTCATGCTCGTCGCCTTGCAAGTCGCCCAACACCTCCTTCAACGCATGGACGCCTTTATCGACCTGGATTTTGCAGAGACACCAAGCACTCTCCTCCCTCGCACGAATATTTTTTTTGGTTTCTGGAGGAGCGAGTGAGGTCGCCTTGTCGAACAATGCTTCTGCTTCCTCCCATTTCCCAACATGCTGAAGAACATAGCCACGGCCGGTCAACGCATCCACGTTATTTGGATCAAACGTCAGGGCGTCGTCCAAGAGTCGGAGCGCACGCGTGTGGTGTTTCGGGGGGTACAAGTGCACGAGAGCAGTCGCAAGTGCCACGTTGAACGCCTTGCGTACTCTGAGAGATGTAGTCATTGCGAGTACGCGAGTCGGGGGACGTGAATACTCACTGGTTGATCTTTCGTCCCGTATCTTTTTCGTGCCTTCGGACCAGCTCAAGCCCACTTTCAGCTACTTCGATGACACTGGTGTAATCGAGTTCTTGGAGGTAGACCTCTGTCGCTATCTGATTGGCTAAGAGCGAAGAAGATAACGAGCCAAAAGCGTCCTAAAGAAGTGATTGAAAGGTGGGAATATGTCAAAGGTGGAACTTACCATGATGACGTCGAATGGGTCACGGTCTTCAGCCGCCTGTTGAGGACGCCTCTCATCCTCGTCCTCGTCCTCATCCACCTCGAGAGGCGTCCCAGAGTACAGGAAGTAACCCCCAAGAAGTTTCGCCAACGGCGTAGCGGGCAAAAGCCGCATGTACTGCCTGAGATAGTCGAGACCATATCCATCTATCACTGCGCTCAGCCATCCAACATAAGCAGACAGGTCAACACGCACCGATCGTGTCAGAATCCTTTCCTTCGAGGAACATAGACCAAGAAAGTTCATCAGGCACACCGATGATAACCACGCCCTCGACAAGCTCGTCCAGCTCCTTCCCAAGGCCCGCTTTCTCCGGCGACGTCGCCGGCAGTGCATAAAAGTACTTTTGCTTGTACGCGATGAGCTTCGACTCGGTCGCGCGACGCAGTTCGTCAGAGGTATCCGGGTGATTCAACACTTCGTGGTAAAGCGCCGGCAACTGCACCACACGGTCAGCACAACATCCTCTCGCCCATCGTCCAAATCGTACCCTTGATCGACCCCATACTTCGACCCCAATGTCCTTTTTCAGCTGGTCGGGCGACGGTCCGCCCAGACGCGTCCGTCGCTTGTCGAACTCGCTCTTGACGATAGCGTCTTCGTCCCGCTCGACGAGCGCGATGATCTCTTGAAAAATGGGGAGCACGTTGTGCACGGCGACCTGCGTCTCGTACGTCGACGACGCGGTCGGGTTCGTCGGATCTGGCGGTGGCAAACTCGACAACGTCGCTGCCGCCGACGCATCGGGGAGTAAGTACGAGAGTGCGCTGACGACCTACGCAGGTACGACGCCCCGTCAGACGAACGTGCCCAGCGTATGGATCGTCGCACGTGGGGACTTACTTGGGAGCGCGTGCCGTGGGCCCTTTGGGTCGCGATCAGCTTTTGGAGCGTCTCGGCGCATTTGGTGGCGTCGCCGCTGGGGAGGGAAAAGTGTCTGCCTGATGTATGCGAGAATCCGAGTGCCAGGACCATACCTATCGGCAAACATCTGCAGGATGTGCTGCAGCGCCTCAGCGAGCGCATCCCATCGCCCGCCCTTGTCGTACAGCTGCGTGATGCCCTGTGCGATCCGTCGACGTGAGTCCTGTAAAAGAGAACGGTGAGAGAAAACGTGCCTGCCAGGCAAGGATCTGGTCCGGCTTTAGCTCGATAGCCTTGCGGTAGTACTGCACGACGATCGTGTCAGGCCGTCCGGATGAGGCGACACAACATACACGATTAGCTTTACTTGCTCGCTCTTGTCGTGCTCGCCCAGTTCAAGGAAGGCGAGACCGAGGAAGACGTGGCTGGTTCAAGACATCGTCAGTCGATGATGCCATGGGTCATCGAGCTGGGACGCACGCGTTGTAGTTGTCGGCTTCGTAGTCGAGGACTTGGAGCGCTGCATCGCGGGCGGTCTCGTATTGTTTCTTCCCAAGAGCGTCTCTCGCCGACTTGAGTTTTGTTTTGGCGAACGACGAGGACATGGTCGGTGTTGTCCAACAATTCTAATTACGGTTTCCTAATAAGTTTATCACCTCGAGACTCGAGTTCAACGTCAACTCAAATTCCTACTAGTAGTTGGATCCCACGAAAAAAGGTTTTCGAGGATAAATAGCGAAAGCGTCATCTCTGTACCAACCCTACGGGGCACTGGCTAGCATCAACTCTGCGGCATCTTGATGTTCCTTTGCCTTCCGGCCAAAAAATCGGAGGAAGTTGGTCCTGCGGAACCTAGCAGGACCCCTGACGAGACACAGCTCGTCGATCAAATCATACAAGCCCGCCTGTGACTGTCCGCTGGTGGCCATCGCCGGCATCGCCTCCACCCGCGCGCCGATCCCTTGCTCATCGAGGTAATCCTTCCAGGCCTTGACATGCGAGTCCTCCATGTCCGTGACGACGAGCAAGGGACACACTTCACCGCTGCAGCAAGTGTAAAACCGGCGTAATTGCGCCTTGTTGGAATCGGACGGGGTCCCAGCAAAGACCAACAGATCGGCACCGCCCTTGGATATCCTTGGCGAGATGTAGCGTCCGGAAAGATCGCCAGCGTTCTGGAAGACGAACGAGCGGCCGCCGATCTGAGAACTGATTTTCCTAACGTCGCCAAAGAAGTTAGGCTGGAAAAGAGTGGGTGTGTCGGGCTGATAGAAAACGACACTGCAAAGGGGTTGGACGTTCTCCCAGCCAAAGCGCATCACAGACCGGACGTCATGCAAGGCGGCTTTGATGAAGACGTTGGGGTCGGACGGGGATCGAGCGGCAGCGCGGCGACAGTTGTCGAAGATGAGTTTCCGGACCAACTGCTGTGACAGGATGATGCGGTCCTGAAACGGAGTACCCTTGTACTTGTCCAGAAGGCTCAAGGTCGTCACGCATGCGTGGTCGTCAAAGCGCATCTTGTACTTGGCCAATTCCTTCTCGCCGTTTACCCACCAATCCTCCATCGCAGGCTCTTCGTTCTCCAACCCCGTCACAACGGCAACGATGGGCACCTTTTTTCTGCAGATCGCAGAGTAGAAGATGACGTAGTTCCTCGCCAGCGACTTGCGAATGCTGCTACCCCGCATGCAGTAGACGAGGAGATGAACGCCGTTTGCACCTCGTAGCTTACGGAGCAGCTCGTTCAGATTTTTCTCGGCCACCTCGGGTGGGACGCGACCACGGGTGCCTTCGTCGAGGCCAGCGGTATCCCAGAGATTCACCTTCTCTCCGTTGATGTTGATCGCATGCTGACGGCTTTGAAACGTGCATCCGAGGACACCGTTGGAGGTGTCTGCTGTTTTGGTACCAGCGAGCATGTTAATGAGGGAACTTTTTCCGACCCCACTGTCGCCGAAAACCACGATATTGCGGGCTTTTGAAATCTGAGGGGGAAAAGCGTTGGTTTGTAGGCTAGAATGACTGGGATGGCTTTCTGACCTCGGGAGCAGGATGAACGGGCTTGAAGAATGCGTGAGACTTGAGCTAGGGGGATCATTTATGGGTACTCACATTTGCAGTTACGAGGTTATCTACGTCCCAATCCCGAAACATTGTGGGCTGCTGTTGCAGCGGAGCACACTAGACGAATGGACGTCAGGTGGAAAATGGGGACAACAATGTTGGGAATTACCCCCGGCGGTCGGTCCACGGTCGGTCTAGCAGGCTCGCGTGCAAAATTGATCTTTGGCGCGCTCTGCTCGGGGAAATTCAGCCGAATGACGCAGCGTACGATGAAGCACCTACGTTCGAGCGACCTCCGCCGGTGGGTTGTGCCATGAGTGCCTTTGCGCGAAAAAAAGGCGTGATGAGTGCTTGGCGTCAAAGGGTACGCTATATATGTGGTACGGAGGGTTTGGGCGAAAAGAGGGTCGCCGGGGCGCAATGGTTGCGCTCATCTAGAGTCCCCCGAGGCACGTTTTGTGGCAAACGACCTGTCTGCAAGACCTGTGCCCATGACTGGCAGCAGGGCTGAGTCGTTTGATCGAACGCGGCGAACTTGTGAATTCACAGCATTTAGACAACGAGGTGGGGCACTCACTCGTCATTAATATGATGCACGTTGTACTTGGGCTGTACTCGTGTTCGCCGAGTAGCACGACAGGGTCCTGCTGGGCTAAGGGGTGGGTCATTTTGAAAATGGTTTGCGATAAACCTTGTTTACCCAGCTTGACCCTGTCCATGTCATCCACGGCACATCACCGTAAGATGCGACAACGAGCACGGGACCAAGCGCGTCGCGGGACCACGCAGACGACGATGGCAACTTGAAGGCAGCAATGTGATCAAAACCCTCGGGACGTGATGAACATCAAGGTCAATATCAGCCTCATCAAAGACTCCACAGTTCCTCGCGTCCTCCTCATGTCAAGTGTTGGCGCTCCTGGGCTGTCGGAAATGGTCCTTATCGCGACGGTCTGTCGATCTTATGACGGCACATCTCAACTTGATCATCATATTGACCCCCTCTTCTCGAGTGCATGCAGAGCCCTGCCGCGGACCAGCATCATAACCGGTCGACCGGACGCTTCCACCACGAACTGTGACGATGCTGGCGATGACCTTGCACCCAAGGTAGACGCTGAATCCTGAGAACGCTTCCATACAGCCCCGGCTTCTCCTCCCTTGGAGTGCCGCCTGCACCCCTTATAAAACCCGTGGCCTGCAAACGGCGAGGTCCACCCAGCACTGTTACCTCCTGACCGAGGTCCCATCACATATCGCACATCTACACCCATCCATCTTGCCATGACTTCTACCATCCGTCTCGCCATGGCTCCTACCATCCATCTTGCCATGGCTCCTACCACCCATCCCGCCATGGCGCCTACCGTCCATCCAGACATCTGTGCCAGCCCCACCGCCACCACCCCTTCCCACCCCCGCAACGTCCTCATCGTCGGTGACGTCGGCGCCGGCAAAAGCTCCCTCGTCAACCTCGTCTCCGGCCTCCCCCTCGCGCGCACCTCGAGCGGCGTCAAAAGCTGCACGCTCCACTCCCAGGGCTACCCCGTCACCCTCGACGGCGTCGACTTTGTCCTGCACGACACCGCCGGGCTGCACGAAGCCCAGGCCCACATGGGCAAGTCCGAGTACCTCGACACGATCTACCAGGCGTACGCGCTCATATCGCGGCTCGAGCAGTCGGGCGGGATCCGTCTGCTCGTGTTCTGCATGAAGGCGGGCCGGCTGACGATCACGATGCAGCAGACGTATAATTTGTTCGTGGAGGTGTTTTGCCATCGGCGGGTGCCGGTCGTCATCGTCGTGACGCACCTCGAGGGGTACGACCATATGGACCAGTGGTGGAGCGAGAACGAGAGAGATATCAGGGAGTATGGGCTCAAGTCCCATGGGCACGCGTGTATCACGACCACGCGCGGGTTGCAGCAGATCTACAGCGACAAGTACGACGCGTCGAGGGAGGTCATGCGCAAGGTCCTCGTCGACTATAGCGGTCGGGCCGTTTGGAAGGAGGAAAAGGCAAGCTGGGTCAAGCGGGTGGTGCTGCACATGCGCCAGTGGATCGCGCCACGACGCAAAATGCGGTTTGACGAGAGCAGCCTGAGGAGGAAGCTGATCAAGCGATGCGGTTTCTCGGTCGCAGATGCCGAGTCGGTCGCTCGGAGGATTGAGCAATCGCGGGGAATGTCTCAAGATGTCCCAGGGGAAGACAAGTCGTTTGACGAAAAGTTTGGCGTTGACACGAGCAGTTCTTATGCGTCTTTACCAGTCCTCTCCTCTACCAGTCCCGAACCAAACGTTTGGGCCGCACCTTCGGGAACGAGCGTCTGGTAACGAGAAACATTACTGGCTTTCGTACTGTAGGCATTAGAACTGTATATTACACTGCACCACGTCCACATGTCCTCAGATAATCGATGTATTCCACCAGGAATTGGACTTGCTCCAAGGTTTCGATGGCCTTGACGCTCCTTCGCCTCCGTACCACCTCGATGACGCGTTCCACCAGTTGCAGCGTGTCGCGTCGCACGACGGTGTCGCTGTCCCATTGAAATGGAACGTCATCGCGTTTTGTGTCTGAATCGCTGCCGGTCTCGATCCATCCACAGAGGCCGAGCTTGAGCATCCAACAGCATGCAATGAGCCCGGCACGGCCAACGCCCCCGCGGCAGTGCACCAAGACGGAAATGCCTTGTAGGGTATAGCTCTGGATGATCCGATCAAGGTCAGCATTCAGAGAATGGGGTGACAGCGGGGCTAGACCCTCTGGCAAAGGTATACTGTGACATGGTTAGCGGTAGGAGACGAACGTGCGACGGAATCATACCGTAGGACATCAAGACCCTCTCGATGTGCCACTTGGCAGTATTCGGTCCACGACGCGCCGATGAGGAATTCGAGTTCCTCGTCGTCCAGACAGCTTGGGTGTGCGAAGAAAGGTCAGTCGCCATCGATGCTGTGAGAGAAAGGGGTTTACCACACGACGCAGCGTGCGCCCAACATTCTCATGCGTCGTAGATCGACGTCGAGATCTCTGCAAACTGCACTGCGTCCGTGGACGGGTCCACTCAACCGCACTTGATTGGGGGAAACGTTCACGCGAGGGAGAGGGTGAGAAGTGGGGCCACACCTTTTTTTCCGGGGCAAGACGAGAGCAGGAGGTTTCCTAGCCTGAAAGGACGCTGCGAGGGTGATTTTGAAGGTCGTGACTTGGGTGACGGGGCTGTTGGCGGGCGACTACGCCAATTAGGGAGGTCATGGAGGTCATGGATGGTACATACGCATGGCCCGAGAACGGATGCAAGGCATAGGTAGCGAGTCGGAGCGGAGGGGGAGAAGAAGAGGTGGCAGGAGGTGGCTCTGTGACGTCACGTTTGGTATCAGGTAACCTGAGGTTGCGCTTGAGGGAGAGGAACAGTTTCGAGGATAGTTTTGTGCTGAGGGCAGCGTTGATCACGCCAGCGACGGCGTGGTGTGGGGGTATAGGAGTGGGCGGTGGAGATGACTGTGGGTATGTGGTGATCCGGTCGAGGGAGTATGAAGAATGAATTTCAAACAAGACGGGACAGGGTTGTTTGCAAGGGGTGAGATGGGATGAGAGTGGGACGAGGGACTCTGGGGGTATGATGGGGGAGATGCTGTGCGGGATGAGAAATGAGCGGCCGTTGAGGGGACGGACGTACTTTATGGGATGTGACTCGGAGGTTTTGATGTGGGTATCCAAGTGGGGGAGGGAGATAGACTCTGAGAGTGCGGCGGAGAGCTGCTGGTGCAGTTCGGGGAGGGGGATGGCGTCGCCGGCAGCGAGTGCGGCGCGCTGTCTGGCGGCGGGTATGACGGGGCTGGGTGGTGCGGGCGGGCATGGCCACCAGAGGACCTGGTCAGCGTATGCCTGCTGTCGCTGCCGCAGGTCCTGGACGAGGTCGGGGAGGTGAACGGAGAGGGGGGCGTATGGGACGGGTGAGCCTGGGAGGGACGGTGAGCGGGTGTTTTCTTGTTCGGATAAAACGCACCTCTGTGGCCGTGTTTTATTTTGCTGTATTCGCTGAGATGGTGCTGCGAGGCCAAGGGGGCGAGCTTGGGAGCAGATTAGGATTTGGGACGGGGTGAAATGGTAGATAGAGTGACTGACTTGATCGACGTAGCGCTGTGACATGACTCTGCCCATGACGACCACCATCCGCCGTGCAAAGACACTCACGCGCCCGGAGCGCAGCGTCGCACCCGTTCCGCTCATTAACCCGCCCTCCTCCCTCTCCCCAAACGCTGCGGGTTGGATACCCGGCGCCTCCCTCTCCGCCTTCGACCCATGGCGTCTCTTCGCCCGCGTCCTCACCTTCTGGGCACCCTCCTTTCTGCTCTCCTCCCTCGGAAAGGACAGGCACATGATCCAGGCCTGGCGCGAAAAGATCGCCCTCTGCTTCATCATCCTCGTCCTCTGTCTCGCCGTCGCCTTCGTCACCGTCGGCACCCAAAAGGTCCTCTGTCCGTCCACGTCCAGCACGACCTCCGCTCGTTACACCCAACTTGGCTCCGTCGCAGGCACACTCAGCGTACTCGGCGTCATCTTCAACGTCACGGACGCGCAGAGCCCTCAGTCCGTCAGTTTTCCCTTTCTTTCCCAGCAGCTACCCGGCCAGGACATCACCCCCTACTTTACACGCACCGCATCTCAGTTCACCGCTTGCCACGGTCTCCCTTTTCACGTCGCAACCGACGACCCCTGCAGCGACCTCTCCCCTTGCCCTCTCGGCCCCCTCAACGCCTCCTCTACCTTTACCCAACTCAACTTACAGCCAACCTCCCAACTGCTTGGCTATGACTGGTCCCAGGTCGCCGCTCTCTCAAACTATTTTGTCCTCGATGGCGCCGTGCTCAACATGAACCCCTACATCCAACTGCACCTAAATCCAATCCCTTCCGACCCCGTCGATTTCGCTATTCGCACCGTCTTGTCCCTCCCTTCCGACTCTGGCGGAAGGGATGCAACCATGTCCTTTTACAACAACCCCACCACCAAATCCGCCGTATCCTGTCTCACCCAACGCTACTATGCCGGAAACATCGACAAAATCACCCCCGGCTGCTTCGTCTCCAACCTGATCCTCTATGCCGGCCTCATCGTCATCCTCGGTCTCGTCCTCGTTCGTTTCACCATGGCGTGCGTCTTCAACTGGTTCCTCTCTGCCAGACTAGCCGGACCTCCGGACAGCAGCGACCTCAACCGGTCAGCCGTCAGTCCGGCGGTCATGCCACAAGGTGCCAACATCGCCATCGACAACAAGACAGGGATGGCTCCTTGGGCTGGTCCCGGCGCCCCCAAGAGACACCCAACACTTCGCAAACAGCAGCCCAGTCAGGTGATGAGCTTGGCCCAGATCGGGGCAGAGCTCTTTGCGGTCTGCTTGGTTACTTGCTACTCCGAGGGCGAAGAGTCCATGCGCACCACCCTCGATGCCCTTTCTCTCACGACCTATTCCGATCACCGAAAACTTCTCTTCGTCGTCGCCGACGGCATGATCACTGGCGCTGGAGAAAAGCGAAGCACACCAGACATCTGTGTCAGCCTATTGGAGGCCGATCCTCGTTTTGGAAACCCTACTCCGATGGGTTACCTTGCCGTTGGTTCTGGTCGCAAGAAAGAGAACCGCGCACTGGTGTATGCTGGCCATTACAGTACGCGTCTTTCCAACGATCCAGCCTTGCTCTGACGTGTCGTACAGCATGTACAGGTCGCCGCACGCCCACAATTATCATCGTCAAGTGTGGACTCGAATCAGAGGCAACAGACAAGAAACCCGGGAATCGTGGCAAACGCGACAGTCAACTCATCTTGATGAACTTTTTCTCTCGCGTCACTTACAACGACCGCATGACCCCTCTCGACTTTGACCTCTTTCGCAAAATCCACGCTCTCATGGGTGTCACGCCCGACTTTTTCGAGGTCTGCTTGATGGTATGGCAGTTTGGCCATTCTCTGTACTCTATCCCTCATGCTTGACAGGTGGATGCCGATACAAAAGTGTTCCCCGATTCACTCAAAGCCTTGGTGAACTGTATGCAACACGACCAAATGATCATGGGCGTTTGTGGAGAAACTCGGATAGCCAACAAACGCGCGTCATGGGTCACGGCCATCCAGGTGTTCGAGTACTTTATTTCCCACCATCTTGCCAAGGGATTTGAATCCGTGTTCGGGGGTGTGTCTTGCCTTCCAGGGTGTTTCTCCATGTTCCGATTGAAGGCACGTCGGAACAACGGCGAGGACTGGATCCCACTCATCATCAAGCCCGAAATCGTTCGTGAGTACAGTCAAAGCGAGGTCGCGACCCTGCACCAGAAGAATCTCTTGTTGCTCGGCGAAGATCGTTTTCTGACCACCATTCTCATACGTACGTTCCCCAACCGCAAAATGATGTTCCTCCCACAAGCTCGCTGCCGCACTGTTGTTCCCGATACATTCTCTGTCCTTTTATCCCAACGGCGCCGTTGGATCAACTCGACGATTCACAATCTCATGGAGCTCGTCCTCGTACGCAACCTCTGTGGTACATTCTGTTTCAGCATGCAGTTTGTTGTATTCATGGACCTCCTCGGCACCGTCGTTCTTCCGATCGCCATCTCATTGACGTACATGCTGATTGTCAGCATGATCATCAGTCCCCCGGTCAACTTCCAAGAGGCGATTCCCTTGCTATTGCTGGTTGCCGTACTCGGTCTTCCTGCCGTTCTGATCATGATCACGACGATGAAGATCGTGTATGTATTCTGGATGTTGATATACCTTCTCGCGCTCCCCATCTGGAACTTTATCCTACCCCTGTATGCTTTCTGGCACTTTGATGACTTTTCGTGGGGAGAAACGAGGTTTGTTCTCCGTGATTTCTGGCACACAATGCTGACTGTTGTTATCAGAAAAGTGGCGGGAGAAACGAAGAGCGAAGCTCATGGCACTGGTGAGGCTTCCACTGGCGGGTTGTCTGTGCCGCTCCGCCGTTGGGAAGATTGGGAACGATCAAGACTTCGGAAAGTGAAGCGCGAGGAGCGACGACGAAGAGACATGGCGCGTCTGCATCCAGGCGGATTCGTCGTGGCCGAGAACGACATGCTGAGTGCCAGAGGTAGTCAATTCGAGGGCTCAGACGCTTACTCGGTGACGTCTTCGGACGAAGACCGATGGGGCCATCAAGTTGGAGGGTACAACGAGACCGGCGCGCAGTACCCCCCACCCCCTGTGGGTCTCCATAGCATCGCTACCCAAGGAGCACTGGTAGGCAATGCTCAACTGGAGGCCATGTTGGATGCTGGATTCGACGAAGAGTCTCCCAGCCATTCTCCCGCACGGACACCCATATCCTCGGCATTCCCGTCACGCTATCAACTTTCCGACAACCCATCTCAACACCATCTCGTGAGCAACGCTGGCACGTCGCGTTCCGGATCTCTCGAGACACCATCTACGTCGTCCTTGGCCCTTCATCAAGATGTACACCATCATCAACCACGACCAAGAGAAGCCTACGGACCACTCGGACCACTAGACCCAGGAGAAAAGTTTTAAATAGGGACTCATGGAATTCGATCTCTATACTTGCTAGATCCCTTTGGCAAGGGATGCACTGTTGTACGATTTCATTGTAGATTCTTGTCGCTTTGTTTGAACGTTGCTGCAGCGATCACTGCCATATTCCCCGTTGTTAGACATACCTCGAGACCTACGGAAACAGATCTGCTCTTTGGGCTGTACATTCATCACGTTCCTTACCATTTACTTCCTTCTGGTGACGCATCATAGACCCTTCGTCAGAGTTCAATCATTTGATCTAGTTCAAGTTGTTGCAATCATAGTCAATCTCTGGATCTGATTCTAGCGTGGGCTCCACACTCCTTCGTGTCCTCTCGCTGCCATGTTCACCGATTGTAGGTATACAGGGGCAACGGCGCGGTGGGAGCTTGGAACTTGTAGTAATAATGTGGTAAGAACATACTTCCTCAGGCCACAGGGCCTGCCATTGAAACGTGGCAAGGACTTGAACCAAACGACTGGGGCCAAGACTCACCCCAAACTACAGGTCGCCTGCCAGTGACTCAAGCTGACGAGAACTAGGATCAGAGTGCGAGGGCGAGCCTGGCAGCACTTTCATGAAGTTACCTAGAGAGCGCCAGTGGAGCGTATCGTTATTCTCATACTATAAGCACCAGACCTTCTACTAGTGATCGTGCCCCGCGTTGGCATGTGCCCCGCCGTATCGTTCTCCGGCCCA